>VONZ01000998.1:0-256357 GCA_012976165.1 Labeo catla
CTGGATTTCAAGATAAGCAGATGATACTTGTATTATAAGCGCACTACCATTTAAAAGTTATAGAAAGAATCTCCTACTCACAGAGGCTGCATTTATTTGATCATAACTGTTTTATAATTCAATATATTTTAAATGATGCAAAGCTGAATTTTCAGCATCATTACTGCAGTCTTCAGTCACATGATCCTTCAGATCCTACAGCTGGAGACTGTATATGATGTTGTCTAGTATTTCCCATATCAGTCTTTGCCACAATCACTTAATCATCAACCTTTGGGCTGGTGGACTGTGAGTTGCACTCTGGTAATTCAATTTCCTTGACCTTACAAAAGGTGTTTATTAATATGCATGCGACTAATAATTAAGACAATATTGATAAGATCTAGAATAAACTTGCCAGCATAAGGAAGCAGGTATTTGGTAAACAAAGATTAGGCAGAGAACTTGTAAACACTTCCAAGCCTTGAACCACATGAACCAACTTCGAGATAAATCACAACATCACAAAAAAAGAACTGAAAACTGGAAACTAGACAAACCTATAGACTACTTCTACTATTGTATGCAGTATGACTTAATATGCTAAACGATATGACAATTTTTACTCTCAGTTCCTGATTTAAATAAAAATACAAATTGAAAGAAGAAATTGCTGAATGAAGTTGTTATTTTTGTTTTCTTTGCTATTTTCGTAGCTTTATAACATTACGGTTGAACCACTGATGTCACATGGATTATTTTAATGATGTCCTTACTACCTTTCTGGGCCTTGAATGTGTCAGTTGCATTGCTGTCTATGCAGGGTCAGAAAGCTCTCAGATTATTTTGGGTGAACTATCCCTTTAAATCTCATATTGCCTTTGATCATTTAGTAAAAACATGTAAGTAATCAAATGTGAAGCTATAAACTTTTTAATATTATATACTGAGAATAAGATCACCTAAAGCACTGTAAGCAGAGAACTGACAGCATACAAGCTACACTTAAAACGGCTGTACCCCCTGGGTCCTAGTGCAGACCCATTTTGTGTGGGTGTCCCGACTGTTCAGGACACCGTTTAGTTGGCACTGTGACAGAAGTACTGAGAAAGAACTCAGGAACACTCTAAAGAAGCTGACATATGAAGAGAACAGAGGAAGATAATCGTCAACATGACCTCTTTTTTGCACACACTGCACTTCGTTCAGAGCACAAGGTATAAAAAGGGAAAAAGGCAGCCTTGTATTTTGGATCATGCACTTCTAAAGTTGCATCAGCTGGAACATAATGATTTGCTTTGCAGCAGAAGCACAGCATGTTACATTCCCAGGTATTAACTGATGAATTGTGTCAAGCCTATTTCACAATCCTCTGCTGTTTTATTCTCTTGTACTTCTTTGGTGCAGCATAGAAAACCTATGTATTAGTATGGGACATACATCCAGAATGGAATATTAGAGTCCCTAATAAATTAAAGATGAAAGATGAGTCCTTTTTCTGGTTTAATCTATAAATTATCTGTGACTGATCACAGGTCATATTATTTTTTTTACAAAATCTATTACCAGTCATGCTTTTGGACAAGTTGGGTAACTTCCGCTGACTTCATATCCGGCTTCACATACCTCTCAAAATCCCTACTGTTGTGTAATCAGCTGCTGTGACTTTCATAAGTCCATCATGACACAGTTAGAACAGCTGCTTTCACACAACACATTTGCTCCTCATCTTTCGTCAAATAACCAGTAATTGCCATTTTCAACACCTGAAACATCCATAATCAGTCAACCTACACATCAGCAGGGCCATTCCTGTTATACAGTATCTTTTGAACTCTCTAACTTTAGATATATACTCTGGTCGAATTCAGATGCTTAAATTATAAGTTACTCAGACAATTATAACTTATAAGAGTATAAGAATTCAAATCATTTGATCAGTGAGGGTATTGCTAAATGTTAACAAATTACGTATGTTTACATTCAGTCTATTTTGTTAATCCGAATAAATCCATTCCGATTTTTAGATTATGAAATTTCTGTTTGTGAACCCTAAACTGCACATATGTAAACATTGAAAAAGCGTCAAATTCAAGCATTTACTTGGTTATGTTTTTTCTATTGAGCAGATTATTTCAGTTCTACACCACCCCATCTTCTCTAAATTTTATTTTGATCAAGCTTATTTTTGGTCTTAATTAGCCATCATTTAGATTACTAACATTTTATTATTTTGCATGTAATGTATCTTTTGTTAAATATTACAAATGACGCCACAAGGATGTGATTTTCCATGTGTTGAATCAAATAACCAGGCACGTTTAGTCAGTAAAGCCAGTACTTTGATTAGTATTAAATCTCCATCACGTGTGTTCAGCTGGAGCCGCAATTAAAACACAGAGCCGCAAATCACTGACAAGCTACGATTTATACGATTTATCGTGCAGCCCTACTATTTACTGTCTTTCCCACCTAAAATGATGTCACTTCCTGAAGTATGACGTCATCATGAGACTAAAAAGTTGGCGCAAGTACATAGAAATGATGTGAAAATTATATAATGGTATCATTTCTATATTTGCAACATAATGAGTTTGCCATTTCGTCCATCATATTAGGAGATATAAGATTACACTGAACAACTTAATGGGAATGACCTAGAAAGCTAGACTAATCTAATCATTAGACTTTAATTACACAGAGCAAACCTGAAGTATGGCATTCCTCTAAAGAGTAGCTTCCTCGAAGATCCCTACTAGTGCTGTCAAACGATTAATCACATCCAAAATAAAAGTTTTTGTTTTATAATATATGCGTGCATACTGGGTATATTTACTACGTAAATACACACATATACAGTATATATTTTTTACATATTTACATATATATTCGCATATTATATATAAATATTTTAATATACAAACATTTTTCTTAAATATATACATGTATGTGTGCATATTGACATAATACATATACACAGTACACACATATATTAGGCCATGTAAACAAAAACGTATATTTTGAATGCGATTAATCACGATTAATCGTTTGACATCACTAACTTACTCGCAATGTTTTGAGACAGTCAAGATGTGTGTAGATGTTCGTGTATTACCTGGCGAGACTATCAATCTCTGCTGGGATGCTCTTCAGTCTGTTTCCTCCCAGCGACAGTGACTGTAGTCGCAGCAGCTGCAGACACTGGCTCGGCATCTCCTCAAACCTGTTTCCACTAAAGTTCAACACTTCCAGCTGCAGAGAGCCAAAGTCTTTGGGCAGAGAAAACTCATTTAAACGGTTATTCTTGGCTATGAGCGTTTTGAGTTTGGTCAGTCGGGTAATGTCCTCGCAGATGACCGACAACGTGTTGTTACTGATGTCGAGAAACTCCAGGTTAGAGAATAAAGAGACGGACTCGGGCAGATTCGTCATTCGGTTGTAACACAGGTATAGTTGTTTCGTGTCTTTCCGACGTTTATCGCTGACCGTGTCCAAACTATTATTGTTTAGATTCAAACGGGACAGATCTAAAACACCCTCGCTGCTGCAGGCTCCTTCAAAACCCTCCATTTTAGTAGCCGATAACGCAAAAGAGACCCGCTTCTTCTGCCTCAAGCTGTTTCCAAACACTTCGACTGAGTTTACTCCCAACGCCAAGCGTCCCGAACGTCCATGTGTAACCTAAATTATTCGGCCTAATGGCAGCATTCACACATTACAGTTATCAAAGACGGTCTATCAAGCGCTCACTATTTAACATTCATGTTTCGGGGCTCAACTGGCGTTTGGCTCCGCCTGACTGTGTTAACTCTTTACTAGAACTAGCAAGAGAAAAACACTGAACTCTGTAAGTTGCCTAACATGTTTTATAATACAAATAACCCGAACAAACTTTCCTTTCTTCTCCCCAAGATCGACATGTCCAGTCTCTTCTCTTTAAAATACATGAAATTAATGAAAAACATTTATTTTCTATAGTTTTTAGGGTCCTTCTGGTGGTTATGCAAGCACAGCTTAGATTTCATTATACAAGTCGTCAGTGAGTTTCTTTGCTTAACTTATCGATCATCTGTTTTATCTACAGGGACAGTTCCAGATGGTATAGAGTTTTCATAAATATGCCTGTTTATTTTTCACAGATTGATTTATTTTTACAAGGCTGCACTTGAATGCGGATATTTGTCGAATCGTGTTTTGTAATTGCTTTTCCCCAGAAACTAGTGTTTGCTATAGATAAATTTATTAAAATAGCAACTGAAATGAAGCTGTAATAAAAAAAAAATAAGATAAATAAGATTTGGCTTACATCTACATTGTAAATATAATAGGCTATATATATATATATATATATATATATATTTTTTTTTATATTTTATTAATTTTTTTAGAGGTAAATTAAGAGGTAAGAGATAAACTATCAAAGTTATGGATTCATTAGATTGAATATACACTGAACCAAAAACATGTTTCGGTAGTGACTGCACATTTTTGGTAGCCACCACATCACATTAAAGAATTTTAACTTGGATACTAAAACAGTACTAAAACTAAAATACTTTTTTGGCATAACTGTACTAAAATGTAGTTTATTTCCCCCAAATATGAGGATTTAGTGTTCCCTTTTGTCACTACTGAAACAATGCTGACATGTCTTGGTCGTGACTGTTTCAGTAGTGACAGTTTTAGACTAAACCTAGCTCAAAGATGCTAATCAGCATATGGTTAGCTAGCACAGTTCTGAACAGTAGTGCACATATAAAAACTAAATGTTATGGAATAACATTTGGTGAAGTTTTGGTAGTGACTGTTCCTGTAGTGACAGTTTTAGACTGAACCTAGCTTAAAAATGCTAATCAGCACATAGTTAGCTAGCACAGTTCTAAACAGTGTTACACATAATGAAACTAAATGATATGGAATAACTCCCAAAAAAGTATGTTTAATTATAGAAAAAAGGTGTTCGGTAGTGACATTTCTTAAAAGTAACATACAGATTTTTCAGACTTTTGAACACATTTACCTCAAAATGATGAGGCCTACCTACTCACACCTTGTAGCTATTAACGAGAGTAACATAAATACTTCCTGATCATAAATGTAGGTGTGTAGTTAAAAAGTCAGTCTTTACATAAAGTTTCATAATTTATTAAGACAATATAAAATAAATATTTTTGAACTTCACTTTTTAAAAGAATCAAAAAGATACTTTTAAAAACAATGGAAAGAATACTAAAATTATTTCAATATCAATTTCATAAGTTGAAATTTAGAGGTTAGGGTTCGGGACAGCCAACTCCCAAATGGAAGTCACCAATAAATTATGATTTTATATATATTAAGCTTTCTGATATTTTAAATATTATTGTGGGTTTCAACAGATAATAGAAGGATCTTAGTAAACTTAAGATTTGAATACTTAAATGCTTTTTAAATGTGTGTTTTTTTTTTTTTTATTGTGGGACAGCAGTTTGAACCAGTTCTGTAATGACCCATATATGTCTAATGGCACACCTTTCAGGCCTGTTCACTAAAATTCAACAAACTAAAATTGAAAACTGTACTTAAACTTATGCCTTAAACTTGGCATGAAGTGCACTTGAAAAAGTGACTAATCAGCAGTGATTTGTTGGCACTTTATTGACCATTGAACTCATCTAATACCTGTTGTTAAGACTCCAAAAACTGAGTAGAAATGATAAATTATGACAAAATAAATGGATTAACACAAATACATCAAAACATAATGAAATGCCTTTTTAAACAAATCTTTGAGCAAAAAATGTCTCTCATGTAACCATTTTTTACGATGTCTTTTGAATTAAGGAAATATGTAATCCACATTCAAACTGGTTTTTAAAACAAAAAAATGTAAAATCCACATGAACGATCATAATACATTTTTGTGAGTCTTATCAAATGGTCATACCTTTTATTTTTATTATTACATTAGCACAAATTACATTTCAAATAATAACCAGAGATGTAAATATGAATAAAACAGAGCAAGGGTTTTACAATAAAAGGTTTTAATTCTGCCCCATTGAATAAGACAATCATACAGACATATAAAAGGCAATTGCTAGTTGTCTACCATAATACTGGAAAATTCATGTGCACTGTGTCCTATATTAGGTGGTTTATACCTACAGAAGAAGCCACTTCCTTCATGGCACACTGTTTGTATATATAAGGCACTCATTACCACAAAGGATCCGTACTGTTAGTGGAATTTAGTGGACATTAAACAAGCTAACACACACTCACACAAACACACAAATGCATTTTGCACACATACACACAAATTCTCTTAAGTGGGTAAGAATGCAACTACACTACAGAGGCAATAGCGACTCTAATCCTTCTCTAATTCTGACAGTTATTTTACGTAACAGGTATAAAGTAGTTGCTGGGTCCAGAGTAGTGGTATACCTGGAGGTTTTCGTACAACAATTTAAACATCCTAAACATCAGGCTTTGGTTTCAGATCACTCCATCTGTACTCAGTCCCATCTTGGAGAGCCAAACTGCTCTATTAATTTTTTACAAATCTGGCTTCTAAGTTCATTTTTGGTAGGACTGAGCACAGCGTGAGAGTTTCAGCATGAACTGCCTCTAGCAACTAACATAAATACAAGCTCAAGCGCAGCTGTTTTCTACTAATGGAGGTGATCTACTCTAATCGAAGTCGCTCATGAAAAAGCATGTTTGTCAAGTAACAATAACATGGTGGGTTGGTTTTCCCATAATGATATTAAAAACCCTCTCACTGAGCCACACTGTCTCTGCTTCTAATGTTTCGTGTCCTACCGAGCGTTATCTACCGTCTAAAGCAAGAGAGCAAAGCAGCAAACAGAGGAATACTAACATTAGCACCTTTACGAAAGGTCTCAAGACTATGACTGCCTTCAAGATGAGAGTGAAAGAGAGAGAGGCCATGATAAGCTTCATTTAGTTTGCATTTATATCCGTCAAGCTCTTTCTAGCGTGTCGATTTTTATCTGACTGAAGGATATATTTCGTCCTGAAGCTTGATGGATGAACCCGTGTTGTTTTGCTCTCTCAGCATCACTCTCGAACCCCTTCCTATTCTTTTTTCTTCTTCTATTGCCATTGTCTCAATCAAAAAAAAAATACATATTTCCACATATAACTGTAGATAGACGAACAAATAAATGGTATAAAGAATAATACATCAAATCAAACAATAGTGAATAAAACAAGGGCCCCTATTACAAAGTGCTGAGGCCCGTTTGGAGTGACACAATCAAACAATTTACAGCACTCGAAGACACACAAACGAACGTACAAAATGGTGAAAAGCTATGTAGAAAAGTAAACCATAACATACAATAACCAGAGAATAGATGCGGTATGGATAGCAATAAAAGTAATAACCTCTCTATAGAAAATGGTGTGATTCTTCCATTAACAGTACATAATGTCAGGAATCCTGATTGTGATCAGTAGGAGAGGAATTCGTCCACGTCATCTCCCTCCTCGTGTCTCCGTCCTGTTTTAGACCTCCTTGGTGCTGGCCTTCATCTTCTCCACAGTCTCCTGACAGAGGGAAAAAGAGAATAAATCAGTCCAAGTTCACTGTAAAAAAAAACTATTTGTTGAGTCAACTTAAAATTATTTGTTACCTGGCTGCCTTTAAAATTTTAAGTTCGGTCATTTTTGAAATGTTAAGTTGTACTAAGTGACAACATATAACCAAATTTTTAGGTTAGTCAACTTATTTGAGTTTAATGAACTTAAAATTTTAAGGCAGCAGGGTAACAAATTATTTTAAGTTGACTCAACAATCTGTTTTTTGTTTTTACAGTTTTGTAGGTTCTGCCTCAGGCTAACACACGTACAGAGGCAGCTTGTATTTTACACTGAAAATCAAAAAGCAGTTAGTAAAATGACATGTAACAGCCTATGAGGATCACCACCTGCAGTTTACAGACCTCTAAAAAGTGTATTAGTCAGCTGAACTGACAAACTACGTCCTCCCTCAGGCACAGGGAAACATGTCTTGACTTGAACTAGCTAGTTATGGAGTTTTGTGTCAATGATATCTACACACACCACTTACTCTATCAGTGGCATCATTTTATGATTTATGTTCTTGTTTTAAGAATTAGCGTATGCTGTAGTGTAAGAGCATAACGTTCTCCTTAAATTAGCAAGCTCCTGCTTTTACTGAGGTATTTAGTGTCGGTGTGCCTGCATAGTTTTATGTGAAGTGATAAACACTAAGTAAAAACACATTTTCTGTATGCTGTCTTATAGGACATGTTATCTAAAATGCCGTTCTTAACCCGTAAGACATTTCATTCATCTTTGGAACACAAATTAAGATATTTCTGATGAAATCTGAGAGCTTTTTGACCCTGCATAGACAGCAATGCAACTGACACGTTCAAATTCCAGAAAGGTACAGGGACATAAATAGTCCACGTGACATCAGTGGTTCAACCGTAATTTTATGAAGCTACGAGAATACTTTTTGCGTGTAAAGAAAACAAAAATAACCACTTTATTCAACAGTTTCTTCTCTTCCGTGTCAGTCTTGGATGCCCGTTCACAAGAGTACCACAGTGTATGCGTGTGCTGTCTATGCAGGGTCAGAAAGCTCTCGGATTTCCTTAAAAATATCTTAATTTGTGTTTCGAAGATCAATGAAGGTCTTACGAGTTTGGAACGGCATCAAAGGAAGCAATTTTACATTAAAGGAGAAGTTCACTTCCAGAATAAAAATTTACAGATAATTTACCCCCTTGTCATCCAAGATGACATGTCTTTCTTTTAGTTGATAAGAAATTATGTTTTTTGAGGAAACCATTCCAGGATTTTTCTCCATACAGTGGACTTCAATGGTGCCCCAAAGTTTGAACTTCCAAAATGTAGTTTAAATTGCAGCTTCAAATTAGAGGCTGACATTTTTTCGGGAATCCCGCGGGTCACGGGATTCCCACGGGAATCCCACGGGAATCCCGCGGGATGGGAAACAAAATCACTAATAATCACGGGATTGGGACGGGACAGGAAAAAATGTCAGCGGGAGTGGGCGGGACCGGGAATCGTAACGCTATGAAACCCAACTTTACAGACAAATATACCTTTTATATATATATTGTAATTTTGAACTTAATTCTAGTTGACCCGTCTCTTTATTCTCTCCTTCTGTATGCTTTGGTGTGGCTGGTTAAGCAAGTGAGTTCATGACGGACAGATCGTTAACGACTGGTAATACAGCAGGCGATCCAAATGCTCACCTATCATTCATCGACCATATGGCTTTTCATCTGAAAGATGTATGTAGTAGCAAGTTTACATGGCCGCTCAATCTAATGTTAACCTTGAAAAATGTGCGCTATTGAAGTGTCAGTGCGAGTGTGGAAGCCGAATAGTAGCGCGGTACTGCATGACAGAGGCGCCGGTGCGCTCACTTGCTCTTAAAATACCGTCATTTTTGGTCATACAGATAAGAGTGATAGGCATCTTTCGAATTTGTAAAGACTCAACGTTTATTTGTGTGCACTCAGAAAAACAAGGAAACGTTGCGCTTTTGTAAACAGATTAAAGCAAAAAGGACGAGCTTTCTGCCGCCTGTCTCTGTGAACTTGAGCGCGTCACTTCGAAACTCCGTGTTTACTTGCTTTAGAGACATGAAAAATATATCTATAGAGTGAAATGTCTACTTTCAAATGGACCAATTAAAATAGGAAACGTGTGTCTGCATGAAAGATTTACGTGAAATTTAATATGTGCGCAATGCACACTGTGCATTTGTTTAAGATGGCTTTCAGTTCAATAATAATAATAATAATAATAATAAACAAAATTTCGCATTTTTATTCAACTAATGTAAAAAAAAAAGTTACGGGCATACTGTGATCTGTACTGTATTCTTTACTGTAACTGGCAGATTCTAGCCAAAAAAAAAAAACATAATACGGGAGTGGGAGGGAATGGGAGTCATTCTTCCGGGATTGGGACGGGACGGGATTTTTTCCCAGTTTTTTCGTGGGATTGGGATGGGATGGGATTTTTTTTGTGGGAGTGGGACGGGAGAGATTTGAAAATCCACTCCCGTGTCACCCTCTACTTCAAATGGCTCTAAACGATCCCAGCCGAGGAATAAGGGTCTTATCTAGTGAAACGATCTGTAATTTTAAACAAATTGACAATTTATATACTTTTTAACCTCAAACGTTCGTTTTGTCTGTTCTCTGCGATGCGCATGCGAACTCTGTGTAATCTGGTTTAAGACAGTTAGGGTAGGTCGAAAAACTCCCATTTAATTTTCTCCTCCAACTTCAAAATTGTCCTACATTGCTGCAGAAGTACTGACCCAGTGTTTACAAAGTGAACATGCAAAGTAGATCAAACAGCCTTTACAAAAAAAGGTAAAACAGCAATGTAGGACAATTTTGAAAATGAAATGGGAGTTTTGAGACATACCCTAACTGTATTGGACCCAGATTACACAGAGTTTGCATGCGCATTGCAGAGACAAGATGAGCATTTGAGGTTAAAAGTATATAAATTAGTGGTGGTCATAGATTAATTTTTTTAATCTAGATTAATCTCACTGTAATCTTGGAATTAATCTAGATTAAAATGGCTCATTTGAATTCTGCCGAAGGCATTCAGAATATGTGTGCTACCCAAATAATGACTAAAAGTAACTCTTTGAGAACGGGTTTCTCAAGCCAGGTGGCGCATTAGACCAGGGGCTCATCTCCTGTTTCCAAATCAGAATAAGTTCACTACTAGTAGTAAACAACTAGCAATCATCAAGAAGCAAACATAATGTGGTGGTAATTCGTGGTGTCGTGGTAATTAATAGGCTAAGTAATTAAATTAAATGATGTAATTTAAAATTACATAACGTAGCCTACCTAAAGCGAAGGAGCACGTCACGTTTGATGTGGTAATTTCACAGTAGGCATTAGAGGGTGACACGGGAGTGGATTTTCAAACCTCTCCCGTCCCACTCCCAAATCCAAAAATCCCATCCCATCCCAATCCCATGAAAAAACTGGGAGAAAATCCCGTCCCGTCCCAATCCCGGAAGAATGACTCCCATTCCCTCCCACTCCCGTATTATGTTTTTTTAATGGAATCTGCCAGTTACAGTAAAGAATACAGTATAGATCACAATATGCCCGTAACTTTTTTTTTTACATTAGTTGAATAAAAATGAAAAATGTAGGGTTTTTTTTTATTATTGAACCGAAAGCCATCTTAAACAAATGCACAGTGTGCACTGCACACACTAAATTTCATGTAAATCATTCATGCAAACGTTTTCTATTTGAATTGGTTCATTTGAAAGTAGACATTTCACTCTATAGATATATTTTTCTTGTCTCTAAAGCAAGTATACACGGAGTTTCGAAGTGACGCGCTCAAGTTCACAGAGACAGACGGCAGAAAGCGCGTCCTTTTTGCTTTAATTAGTTTACAAAAGCGCAACGTTTCCTTGTTTTTCTGAGTGCACATAAATAAACGTTGATTCTTTACAAATTCGAAAGATGCCTATCACTCTTATCTGTATGACCAAAAATGACGGCATTTTAAGAGCAAGTGACCGCACCGGCGCCTCATGCAGTACCGCGCTACTATTCGGCTTCCACACTCGCACTGACACTTCAATAGCGCACATTTTTCTAAGTTTTTCTACATTTTTCTACACACATCTTTCAGATGAAAAGCCATATGGTCGATGAATGATAGGTGAGCGTTTGGATGTCCTGCTGTATTACCAGTTGTTAACGATTTGTCCGTCATGAACTCACTTGCTTAACCAGCCACACCAAAGCATACAGAAGGAGAGCATAAAGAGACAGGTCAACTAGAATTAAGTTCAAAATTACAATATATCATTTAGAGTTTATTTATATAAAAGGTATATTTGTGTATAAAGTTGGGTTTCATAGCGTTACGATTCCCGGTCCCGGCAACTCCCGCTGATATTTTTTCCTATCCCGTCCCAATCCCGTGATTATTAGTGATTTTGTTTCCCATCCTGAAAAAATGTCAGCCTCTAGTAGGCATACACACAGGTTCGAAGACTCGTTCTCTCCCCCTACAGTGCAATTCGTCGAGGTATACATCCGCGCTAAAATATCAAGGTGAAAGTCATCATAGCTTGCGTAGTATAGACCCAGCTCCCAACCCAACTTTGAGAATAGATTAACGGCGATACTTTTTTTATCGCCCGATAAGAGTCTCACGTTAACGCAGCACGTTAACGCCGATAACGGCCCACCACTAATATAAATTGTCAATTTGTTTAGAAAACGACTGATTGTTTCGCTAGATAAGACCCTTTTTCCTCAGCTGGGATCGTTTAGAGCCATCTGAAGCTGCATTTTGGAAGTTCAAACTCAGGGCACCACTGAAGTCCACTATATGGAGAAAAATCCTGGAATCTTTTTCTCAAGAAACATAATTTCTTTACGACTGAAGAAAGAAAGACACAAACATCTTGGATGACAAGATGGTAAGTAAATAATCTGTGAATGTTTGTTCTGGAAGTGAACTTCTCTTTTAATTTGTAATACATGAATAACATTAATTAGCTGCAAATGCAGTCAGTCAGCTGACCTGATGCTTGTTGAGTTCAGCCACACGACGGGTCCATTCCTCTTCGGTCATCTCCTGATCCCCATCAGTGTCAATAACTGGAGTTTTCTCTGTGGAGTGAGTCAGTCTCATTATCATTTTAAAATAAAACTGAATCAGTACTGCTCATGTGGGGGAAAGTGGGGTAAGATGTTTCAGCCCTTTCAGAAACTTTCTTGGAATCTCTCTTGTGTTACTTTATTACATTTTTGACAAGTCATATTTCTATGGCTTGTATTATTTATGCTTTCCGAAATATATCTTGACATCCAGAAATTTATTTAGGTCTCAAGCTTTCACCTTGACTAGAGGCAAACTGGCACAGCTTACCCCATTCTCTCCTTTTCTATCATGATTTTGGTGGTTTAAACTCACCATCACAAGTCATGGCAGTGCAGACCCAGTTTCCACATGCACAGACGCAGCGGTTGCACTCCACCTGCGTCTCGGCGCCGTCCTCATAAGTCTCATCTTCCAGAGCACACTCTGTAATAACACACAAACCATAACTAGGTCACTAAAATAATTTTCAAAATAAGTTACCAGAAGGCTACAAAAACTTAGATACTGATTAAGAACACTTACACTACCAGTCAACAGTTTTTGAACCGTAAGATTTTTAATGTTTTTCAGAGAAGCCTACATTTATTTTTTTTCATCCAAAGTACAACAAAAACAGTAAAATTTTGAAATATTTTTATAACTTAAAATAACAGTTTTCTATTTAAATATGTTTTAAAATGTAATTAATTCATGTGATCAAAGCAAATTTTTCAGCATCATTACTCCAGTTTTCAGCATCAATTGATCCTTCAGAAATCATTCTAATATGCTGATTTGGTGTTCCAGAAACATTTAGTATTATTATTAATATTATTATTATTATCAATATTCAAAACAGCTGAGAACATATTTTTCAGGATTCTTTAATGAATAGAAATATCCACAGATCAGCATTTATCTGAAATAAAAGCTTGGACTAACTAGAAATTAATACTTTTATTTAGCAAGGATGCTTTAAATTGATCAAAAGTGATGATAAAAACATTTATAATGCTACAAAAATTTCTATTTCAGATAAATGCTTTCAAAGAAACCTGACAAAATTCTACTCAGCTGTTTTCAACATAATAATAATAATAATAATAATGCTTTTGAGCAGCAAATCATAATATTACAATGATTTATAAAGGATTGTGTGACTGTAATGATGCTTAAAATTCAGCTTTGAAATCAAAAAATTATATTTTAAAATATATTCAAAAAAAAAAAAAAAAAACAGTTATTTTAAACAGTAAAATTATTTCACTGTTTTATTGTTTTTGCTGTACTTTGGATCAAATAAATGCAGGCTTGGTGAAAAAAAAAGAAAAAAAAAGAAAAAAAACATTAAAGAACTTTTGACTGGTAGTGTAATTCCATATAAACTGAGATGAAATCGGGAGAAGCTGTATGAACATGAATTGCAACCAAATACTGTCTGCCTGTGTCCTAGATTCCCAAATAGTAAACAGGAAATTACTGTGGAATGACTATGCTGCTACAACCATCCAGGAGAAACTAGGGTAAATGAATATGACCGAAATGTGCAGTTCTCAACCATCATGGCAAGTCAAATCAAAAGCAAAAACCAAGACATCTGCTTTTGATTCTGATTTAATATGATACAAAAATGCTGCATATGAATGCAGACAACAGAATTTATAAATGTCATATCTCCTTTTCCAGATCTTTCTATTTTTCTCTAGTATGTCCTTTTGATATCCTGTGCCACACAAAGGTTATGTTCTGAACAGTGTTATTTTAGGATTGTTTATATGTTATAGTATATATTCATATTTTGAATGAGCTTTTACTTTTATATTTTTAGTTTTTACTTTATTTTAGGTTTTGTTTGAGTAGTTTTGTCATGTGATTTTGCCATTTTTGTTTTTTAATATCTTTATTTAACTTCCATTTATTTTTATATTTTAGTTTTAGTAATTTTTAATTTTGGCAAAATTTCTAATTTTGGTAGCACTTTAGTTTAGGGACCAATTCTCACTATTAACTTAATTTCTCACTTATTAGCATGCATATTACTAGCTGTTTATTAATACTAATGAAGCACATATTAATACTTTATTCTGCATGACCATATTCTGGATCCCTTAATCCTACCCCATAACTAAACTTAACAACTACCTTACTATTAATAAACAGCAAATTAGGAGTTTACTGAGGCAAAAGTTGTAGTTAATAGTTAGTTAGACCCTAATTTTCTTTTTTAAGTCATCTAACAATCATATTTCATCTGTATTTCAATGACCAAAACAATTTTTATTAGTTTAAGTTTGAGTCAACAGCAACAGCACTGGTTCTGAGTTTGAATGTGTAAAAGTTGCTTCACATGATGCCAGAGAAAGCAGCTCCTCCCACTGAACTTTCACCCAGTTCTGCATGTGGAGCCTGAGGAACATTCTGTGGAAGAGTGGAAAACCCCGCGTTCACTCCCTCTCTGCCTCACAGAACTACAATTCTGGGAAAACTCTGGAATGTAACTTTAAATATAAGAAGAATCTTCAATATGGCACAAAAACGTCCAACTCTGAAGGATTTACAACTGCTCCTTCAGTGTAAAAAAGCACCATGGCTTTGTTCACATTATGCAAGTGATATAATCGTTTATTCACATATGTGGTTTGAATTTCAGCTGTCATTTGTTTCTGTGCTGCTCAGAGTTTCTGACTTTTGCTCGCTGGCTCAACAAAGACTTTGTAAACTCCATGCTGGTGCAGACAGAAGCAAGACAGACAGAGACTTACTCTTTTCAGGAGGGCTGAAGCCAGGTTTCAGGCAGTTGAGGAACTCATCAAAACTCAGTTTCCAGTCAGCGTTCTCATCTGAGAGCTCAATAAGAGCGTCCACACAAAGGCTCCTGTGAGACACATGGAGGGATCATTTGAACATTCCTTTCAGAACAAAACATTTCATTCAGAGTTAAAAAAACGAGTCTTATTTGTGTTTTCAATACACTATCTAGCTAACCGGATATGCAATAGTGCACAGCTGTGCAGTCAAATGTTTGCTTGGCTTTATCAGTGTTTGAATATAGAGTTTTTTCCCCTCTGGCTCATCCTGACAGACAGATGGACACAGTAAACTCACATAACCTCTACTGTGAGAGAAACAGGAAAAAGTCCAGTGTGACAGAGATGATTATGATGATTATAACTGGTTAAAGGGATTGTTCACTCAAAAATGTAATTTTGTCCCTCATTTAGAAAAGACAGTATTTTGAACTACATTATAGCCTCTCTTTTGCATTCCTTTGAACAGATAAAATATTGCAGATTTGGTTATTCTTGCAAGCCAGCATATGTCACAATTAGGGCTGGCAAACGATTAATCATGATTAATCGCATACAAAATAAACGTTTGAGTTTGCCTAATATATGTGTGTGTACTGTGTGTAATTATTATGTATATATATAAATACAAGCACAATCATGTATATATTTAAGAAATATTTAGAAGTATATGTAGTTATTATAATTTTAATAGAATTTATATTGTGATTAATCGCGATTAATCGTTTGCCAGCCCTAGTCACAACAGACCACATTTTGTAAACTACCGTTAAGTATTGGTACTATCCTCTTATGCTTACCAAAGCTGCATTTATTTGATCAAAAATATAGTAAAATGTTTTACTAAAAACAGTAATATTGTGAAACAATACTACAAATTAAATTAACTGTTTTTTATTTGAAAATATTTAAAAATGTAATTTATTTCTGATGCAAAGCTGAATTTTCAGCATCATTAATCCAGTCTTCAGTGTCTCGTGATCCTTCAGAAATCATTCTAATATGCTGATTTGCTGCTCAAGGAACATTTCTGATTAGCAATGTCCAAAATAGTTGTGCGGCTTAATATTTTTGAGGAAACTGTAATACATTTAAATTTTTCAGGGTGACTTGTTCTTTGTGGTTGTGTGACTGTGCGTGTTTTAACCTGAGCAGGCGGTTGTTCTCCTCTTCAGCGTAAGAGTTCATCTGAACGGCCGTTTCGTTGTGCTGAATGAACTTGAGCAGCTCTGCAGAATCCAGCTGAGAGTCTCCATTATCATAATTCTACAAGAGACATAAAATGAAAAAAAAAATGAATTTTTGCACACTTCAGTTTTAGTCAGGTAGCCGTTTCAGCGGGGTTACTGTTTGTATGTCATTTGAAGAGAGGAACAGGAAATGAGATTGAAATGGGACTGGGATTGTGAGGCGCAGCAGGCACTGAGGTCATCTGCTCTCTGTGCAGTTTGCTCTGATAACCGATGTCTGATGTCTGATCATTTCAGCTATCTACTGGGTTATCTGCACATGTGTGTAGGACAGCAGGTCTAGATGAGAGAAGATTGTGCGCTACAATATATTGACATTTTCTCAGAATAAGAAGTCGTCATATTTGGGGAAGCATCTATATAGTGGTGAAAAAGCCATGGCAATGTTTCTATGACTTTACAAAAGAGGAAAAACATAGAGACACTGATTACATTGGTCAGAAGAGAGAAAGATATCAAGATATTTCTGTATATTTCTAATAGGGCTGGGCGATATGGCAAAAATGTAATCTCGATAATTTTTCCCCATATTGAACGGTAACGATATATATTTCGATATAAGCTGTTAATGCTGCCAGCTTTAAAAGAGTATCCCAACAATGACTGAAGCCACAAAAATGAAAGGGTTCATTAAATTACATTTTAAAGTATAGTTTATTAACAAAAACAGATAACAGATTTGGCCTTAAAAATAAAAAAAAATAAATAAAAGTTGTGACAAAGTATGGTAAATCAGTAAATGTACAAAATGTAAACATAAAATTATTGTAAAAACATAATTTGTAACACAATTAGACCACAGTGTCTGACTTTAAGAGGTAGGTCAAATGTGCAAAACATAAAATTATACAACTTCTAGCTAGTGAACACAATTTGTAAAACTTTCACATTATTATCTTATTTATTTATCTATTTTTTGCCAGAAAAACTAGTCTGTGAACAGTGTCTGGCATTAAGAGGTACATTAAATGTGCATAATGTAAACAAAAATATTCAACTTCTAGCAAGTGCACACAATTTGTAAAACTCTCTTTTTTTTGCCAGGAAGACTAGTCTGTGAACAGTGACTTTAAGAGGTACATTAAATAAAAGGTAAACAAAATCAATTTCTAGCTAATGCACTCAATTTGTGAAAACGTTTACAGGTTTTTTGCCAGAAAGACTAGTCTGTCCACTGTGTCTGGCTTTAGAGCTGCCCTGTCGCTGCACACAATATTACCACCTGTGCTAAAAGCACGCTCTGAGGGTGAGCTGGTGGCAGGAATACACAAGTAACGTTTTGCCAGGAGGCTCACTCTGGGGAATGTCGCTGCATTGATCTTCCACCATACCAGGGGGTTGGTCTCACTGTCTGCATCAGGAGCTTGCAGGTAGCTGTTTAGTTCAGTTTCAATAGCCTGCTGTTCTGTGAGACCAGATGTTGCAGCAGACTTAGTGTAGGACTTAAAAAAGCTGCCCAGTGTCTTCTTCTGCAGTTTGGCTGGTGTAGCATCAGCACCATCACTTTTGCCTCCTCCCAGTGCAGTGGATGGGAATTCAGGAGTAGCTTGCGATGTGCTCTGACGTTCATCCAACATCTGAGCCACAGCTCTGGATTTTACAGCCTCAAGCTTGTCATCTTTGATGTAGCGTTTCTTAAAACGAGGATCAACAAGGGATGCTATGCTCAAAAGGTCATCAGTGGCAGCATTGTCATATTTCTCATTCAGATAGCTGATGACAGAAGCCTTGATGGTCTTTGTGAGTTCTGAGTCATCAGCTACAGGTTTCAAGACCTCCTCATTGAAAAGATGCAGTACAGGTTTCAGGTATGACACACTCACATATTTTTCACCAGAAAGGGCATCAGTGAAATTAGCAAGTGGGTTTAGAGCCTTGCACACAGACTCAAGAACCTCAATATCCTGCCATGAGGGAGCCAAGTGCCTTGTTTTTTTATCAGCTGATAAAACTTTTGCAATGGCCTTCTCCTGCTCTAGCACTCGTGCTATCATTGCATGGCGTGACCCCCACCTGGTCGGTGATTCTGTGATCAACTTGTGCTTTGGCAGCTTGAGCTCCTCTTGAGTGGCCGCTAGTTCGCGTTTCTTTTTCCACGAGAAGGAAAAAGCACTGACCACTTTTTTGCACACACCCATGGCTCTTTGGATTCTCTGGTCTCTCATACTCCCCTCTGATGATGAAGAAAACAGTATAGGCACATGCTCAGAATCTTTACAAGGCAAAGATTTTTATAAAAAAATACTTGTTTGTGATGATAAAAAGTATTTTGTGACGATAAATTACAATGTTTTGAGATTTTCAAACAATAATGAGAAACAACATTTAGACCACACACACTAGGGCTGTCTTTTTATCCCACAATTCGGCGTTAAATAAAGGCTATTTCACACTGCCCCAATAAACTGACATAATGGCTTAAGCATGCAATGACAACAAAAATGGAATGAATTATGAGAAATTATCACGTTATTACTGTAGAACAGATGCATTACTCACTTTTTAAAACATTAACGCCATGTAACATGCTTAATATATATGCATATTTATTAAATAGCGTCAAGCAGGTCTAGACGATCATTTATATATTTATATCTGCCTTTACAGCGCACAACCACACGCAAGTTGGTGTTTGTTAGGGCAGTGTGAATACAACAGCATTTTCTAAATTATGCAGTCAAACGTGATAGCCTTAAATGCTGTGAAATCGTAGGATATGTTATAAATCCTCATATGCTGTTTTAGCACTTTAACTTTAGTAGATGCTTAACTTACCAATGGCTAGATGCAGCCGGTGACCAAAACACTGCAGGCGAGTCCAGTTTTTAAGTGAGACAGCCTTAACAATGTTTGCGCCGTTGTCCGTTGTAATGCACACCTGGCGGTCCTCGCTAAGGCCCCAAGATGCGAGTGCATCCTCCAGACCCGCAGAAAGTATTTCCGCAGTATGGTCGTCTGGAAAATATGCAGTCTGCAAGCATCTTGATTGCAGACCCCAGTCCTCGTCGATGTAATGAATGGTGAGGCTCAAATATGGCTCAGATGTGCGGCTGGACCATAGGTCGGTGGTAGTGGCAAAGTATCTCACGTTCCTTAGATTATTTTCCAGCTTTCCGCGGCACTCTTCATACAGCTGAGGTAGTGCGGTTTTGGAAAAGTATTTTCTGCCAGGGAGTTCGTACCTGGAGTCAAGCACTTTCACTAATTTCCTAAACCCGTCTTGTTCTACTGTGCTTAGGGGCATCATATCTTTCGCTAGAAAGTTGGAAACGGCCCTGGTTATATCCTTGCTCCTTTTGGAACACCTTTCATAAGGTGTAATGGCCACGAAAGACGACACGATCGATTTCTGCTTTGGTACAGCCCCACTGCTAGCCCTGCTAGTTGACGGAGTAGCATCGGCCCGCATTTTCATGCTTTCAGTGTGGTCGTTTGGGTGATGCTTTTTTAGGTGATGGAATAGGTTGGTTGTGTTGCCAGTCTTGGTTTTCACAAACCGACGACATATTTTACAGATCGTTTTAATCTGTGCCTCGTCATTTTTCAGATAGCCGAACCACTTCCATATAACGGAATTCGTGCTACCTTTTTTGTCGACAATTTCAACATCTTTGGATAATAACGCAAGGTTAGATTCACTTTCGTCGCTGCTTCCACTCATTTTTTTGTCGTCCTGGTGTCAAGTTTGCTTCGCAAACAAAGTGCGGTAGGAATTAACTTTGACGTGCACGGCACGCGCAAGCTGCACGCTGATTGGCTGTTGTCGTATTGTTCTGCTGTGTGATTGGCTCTTAGATTAATCCATATCGAGCAAAAAATGTCTAGAGCTTATCATCGTTATTAAAATAAAATAAATCGCGATTCGATATGATATCGTTTATCGGCCCAGCCCTAATTTCTAATGTTAAAAACATATATATATTTCTAATGTGAATAACTGTGGAAATCCCAGTCTGTGAAAAGGATCCATAATGACAAAGATGAACAGGAAAATCTTCAATTTATGATGACACATAGACCAGTGATCATACATAAGCTACTTTGAAACTTACACATCATGCTCTCGGTTTAATCTTATCTCAGCCGTTTGTCAGGAGACTGTAATCTGCCTGGTACAGCTGATTTTGACATGTTCACCAATAAACAAAAGGTAAAGGACATGTTCATGACTGCATCAAACTTTCAGGCCTTGTTCTTCTCCGTCAACCGGAGGAATAGTTCACCTAAAAATTACAATTCAACAGTCATTTATCGCTCCAAACCTGAAAATGACTTCCGTGGATGACAAAAGAAGTCGTTTGTTTAACGTTTCAGCTGTTTTTGTTCATACAATAAAAGTCAGTGGGGTCCAAATCAACATTTGACCTCAGTCGCTTTCATTGTGTGGAGATCCTTTTTCATTTTCCACAGAATAAAGTCAGTCATACAAGACTAGAATATACCAGTATATAATGACAAAAAATATTTTTGGGTGAACTGTCCCTTTAAATACTTTTGAGAAAGATGTCTAACAGATAAAAGTGATCTGACTAGCATATGGATTATTGGTTTGGTGATAGTGTTCAGTCAGATATATGGATTGTGCTGACAACTGTACAGACTTGTTCATCAGCTGAGTGTCACAGCTCACAGTGCAAAGGTGAGCTAATATTGAAACAGACTGATTCATCAAAAAAGCATGAGTGCTTGCATGACTGCTATACAAACAGAAGTCATTTTAGGTGTATTTTACATGCTTTCGGAGGCTGTCAGAAAAATCATGTGGCGCGTCCTGAAGGCACTTTGAAGAGCGGCAGGAGGCCGCAGCGATTGCCTGGTGGAGGGTAATATACACAAAGCCCTGACGATGAAAGGACCAAACCAAATGAATGCTTTTACGCTGCAATAAATGTCAATCCTCTCACTGAAATACACTGAAGACATTTCAGTCAGACATCAAACATTTGCGTTGGTACATTTATATTTGGAAACCAAAATGGTCACATATCATGTTCTGCTTCTCTTATGATGTTAGTAATTCTGCATATCGTTGTCCTTTATAAGTTATTTTAAGAACTTTTTTTTAAATGTTGAAAGGAACCCTGGGTATTAAGACTTGTGTGGGTTAATATAGCAAAAATGATGGCTCTTACTGAAATATGTAGTAGAAAATAGCAGTAGATTTACATTATTTTAAAAATCCACATAATTTTATACATATTTTGGACTATGGGGGCACCATTATTTTGATGACGAAATGGTTGCACTCTGTGTGCTACTGGTGTTGCAACTCGGAGTGCACAACTCGGAAAATAAAATCCTGATATGATGCCACACAAGTAGACCACAACTACTGAAAGAGCTTACAAATGGCAGAGACAACTAGATGCCATCCTGGCAGGATGTAAACATGCTGACACTTGTCATGACGCCGCAGCCACTGAAGGAGTTTCTCAGCATGGATTTCACTCGATATCCATCGCCAAGCTCTTTCAGTAGCTGTGGTCATCGTATCAGTATTTTATTTTCTGAGTTGTATTGTGGTAAAAATAGCAACAGGCAGCGCCAGTAGCTCACCGAGTGCAACCATGTCACTTCATTAAAATGGTTGCAAAACCCCATAGTTTAAAATATGTATAAAACAATGTGTATTTTTATGTACAAAAAAAAAAAAAAATTTAACGGGTATATTTCAGTAAGAGACATAATGCCATATTAAGCCATACAAGTCCTAAATACCCGGTGTTCCCTTTTAAGCCAAGACATCCAGGTGAACAATGTAAAATAAGGTACATTTTTTTACTAAACTAATACACACCACCATAGCTCCCGAGTTGACTAATTACATTAAGAATTTCAAACCTTTTTAAAATAAAACTGAATAAATATGCAAATGAAGCATTATTTAATTAAATATTTACTAATTTGCATAAAGGTCAAACTGAAAATCTAAACACTTGATAAAGCCTCAATGAAGCCAAAATAAATCAATTTGCACCATGTTTTCAGAAATAAAATATTAATGTCAGGTGAATGATGAACAAACCCCACTGTAAAAACCTTAAATAAACCAGAAAGAATGGGGCAGGGGAGCCGGTACCCAACTGTGCTTTTTTTTTTCTTTACTTTTTTTTACTTTACTCTTTGTATAATAACAAAAAACATCTATTTCAGTGAAAAAACAAAGAGTCCAAAACTCTTAATTTCAATGTTTTGAACAATAAAAAATAAAAATTAAACATTTATTTACTTTTAATCAAATTAAAATTAAACCCTTTTATTTTTGGCAAACAAACAGAGGTTTACTGTTAACATTAATACATGGAAGAAAATTTGTGTGAATATTTTGTGTGAATTTAAAAGTTTAATAATTAATCTGGTTGTAATATTTATTTTTATCATTTCATTTTTTATTTAAATTGGCCAGAAATAAACATATATAAAGACGTACATTATACCATACAAAAATAATACAAGAGTAATACATTTCTACTTTTTATGAGTGGACTTCGCGGAGGAGAAATTATAGACGCGTGTCCCCGTAGAGACAGAAATGACATGCCGTCATGTAAATAAAATAAATAACATAAGAACATGTAGTTTGTTTACTAAAAGAACAAAGTACAGATCTGTTCTATAGGAAATGTAATCTTAAATTATTGTCTTAATAATCTTAAATTATAAATTGTTGTGATCTAGCGTTATATAGAAAATAAAATTAACCCCTCTAATATAATGGCAGCGGAAACATTGTCAGTGTATACATATAAAAATATAATATTCTTGAAAAAAATGATATTTAAAGATATGTATTGTAACTGAAATCTACAGATACAAATAGGTAGATATAATAAACACTTAAATATGTATTTTGCATGTTTAACTCTAAAACAACCAGGATTGCCAGGTTTTCAGACAAAAACTGCCAAATTGCTACTTAAAACTAGCTCAGTCGCATTTCGGGTTGGTCCCCCTATAAACAACGTGTTCTGGGGTGTAAAATACACATTTTTAGCTGGGGTTCCCCTGGTAAAATTCACTTTAACTCGCGGCAACAGTGTTAAAGCAACTCAATTCTGTGGGCAAACCACAGACTTGGCAACTCTAAACAACATGCTATACCAGACAAATAGCCCAAAATCTCAAACCTGACAAGTGCATCAATAAGCAATGTTTTTGCCTGGCTTAAAATAATCTACTATACAATTCTTGCTGGTTTAATATTGTAAATGACTGTTTGCACATACCTTGAAGTACTTGAGGAGGATATCAGTGAAGTTGGAGCCCTTGGTGAACCAGCCATCTGGAACAACCTCTGTCTGCAGCCAGTCGATCACACGTCTGCGCAGCTCATTACGGTCAGCAACATAACACACAACTTCAGACATCACACACACACCACCAGACAAGGGGATAACATTTAGAAAGAAGCACAAGAATGACACGAGGCAACACATATCACTCATGATAATGGATGTTTCAGATTTAATGAATGCAGATTTGTCCTTTTGAGTTTCAGCAACTTGTCCTCGACAAGGAACATTTGATTAATGACCATCTTGCGGTACCTCTTGAAGATGACTTTTTAGAAATGTTTGGGGGTTTGGCAATGATACCTTCTCTACAGAGTTCTTTACAGAGTACATACAATAACCTCAAGCTCCAAATACTATAACAACATAAAAATGGAAAAGACTAAATGGTAAAAACTGGGTCCTAAGAGGTTAAATGCATTTTCTACATCTAAACAATGTTGTGCACAAGTAATTCCTTTGTAGCGGGTCTGCTCGCTGTATCTACGAGCTCATAATAAGTTGGTAATTAATGGTAATCTATGCAACATGCAGATAAATAGAGTCATCAGAGAGCCATCTAGCTTGGCTCTGAGCCAACAGCCATAATACAACTCACCTGGGCTGGCCGCGGCTTTCTCATGCTTCTTTTCTGTAAGAGACGCAATAAATAAGATAAACGTGAGTGGTGTGATATCTCACAGGTGAACGATCTGCATGTAATTGTAGCTGAATCTTCCCTTGGTTATCACTTGAGATAAGAGGTTACAATGTCACCTTAAACATGTCGCAATGTCAGAATATTAGGGTCAGAATAACATGATATCAGAAGAAGACCTGGGTTTGACTGTATGTTCAACGTCCAATGATCCAACACTCTCTGCTGAGATGGTAATAAGTCTAAGAGGTCGACTGATGAATACAGTGCTAAGAACTAGAGCGAACGTCTTGTTCCAGTCAGATAAACTGTTCCCAACAGATCTTAGGAGGTGGATATGTCTACATGAATTAACACATTATGTTCCTTTCTTTTTTATTTTGCTTATCCTGTATTAAAACAATTTCTGAAAGATCATGTGACACTGAAGACTGGAGTAATCACTGCTGAAATGTCAGATTTGCATTAGAATTTGAAACATATTCAAACGGAAAACAGTTATTTTACAATATTACAGCTTTTATTGTATTTTTGACCAATTAATGCAGTCTTTCTGAGCTTAAAACACTATTTCCAAAAACATAAAAAAATCCTAATGCCCTCGAACATTTGAAAAGTAGTGTATATATATGGCCATTATAATGTAATAGACAAAATCATTACTGCTGGTCTTCAACTATAATTGATATTTACATTAATACCTTTACACCAATAAATGATAGCAGTATTAACTGCATATACTACATGTATGTAAGTATATGTGCAATTGCAAAATTAACTATAATATTGTAATGTCCAAAGTACTGTGCTGGTTCTAAGTTTGAATTATAGAGCAGTTTTATACTATTGAGTTTATTTTGTGATGTTGTTCTCATCATTTTTGTCCAGAGTTCAATTTTTAAGCATGAAGGTTTAAACTTGCTCTAAAATTATAATAAAAAAAATACTAATTATCACTGCGAACACCCTAGGGATTGACTGTTTTATAAAGATTATATTGTATCTTTATTATATTGTACAATTTTGACAAGTGTTGATGACGTTATCTATGCACATGTAATAATTTCTACAGGGAGCAGAAAATAAGTCTATATCAGCTTCTACTTCATTTCTATACAGACTGCATGCCTGCAGTTCATTCCTGTTCTCCTGCATGTTAGTCTCCACACACCTTTGCAGTGTCCGTCATGGGCTACTTGGATCTTGAGTCCAGTTAGGCAGGCGTCACGGTGCAGCTCGCAATGGTTGCGGTATGTTTTTCCATTACTGCCACACACTGAGCGCTTATGAGGCTTGCATTGCTGCAGAAGAACACAATATACTGTTAACAACACAACAATTTAAACTATTACCTATTAACTGCCACCATTACACTATTAACTGCCAAATTAAAATCTGAACCTTGCAAGCAAGAACAAATATATATAACATATGTATAAAAAGGACACTGTGGCTGTCATTTGATTTTCCTCTCACACCTCTGGTTGAAAGCTGACATTAAGCCTGTAATAAAATGAAAGTGTCTGTATGTTATATGGAATAGTTTTGCTGCATAATCTGCTGAGCTGAGTAGACACACAACATGGTATATTCAACACACAAGATATATATACACAATATAATATTTGCTATGATGGTGAAAACACTTTAGGACAAGGAAAACTTTCTAATGGTGAGGATTTATTGATTGTAATAAACATGCACTTGTAGTGTACTTCAAATCTTAAAAGTACAGTATATTTTTAAACAACTATAACTGCAGATAATATAAACTGTTTCCTAAAACATTTAAATGTACTTTGTAATAATGCCAAATTAAAACGTTATAATTTAAATTATTGTTTTAATAATCTATTTTCATGTTATAAAGAACTATTTTGATGTGTTGATTAACACACTAAAAAGGTACTTGATCATAATTTTACTGTGGTATGTTTAGTAAATGTACTATTTTGTAAATGTACTAATTTAACTGTAACGTTACTAGGTTGGAACTTCATAATTGCAAGTGTGTAATAAAAAAATATATTTAACTACACAACAAACAAGTTTAAATAGAAATGACAAAAAAATTATAAATTAATAAATTTTAGTTTAGCATCAATTTTTGGCAGTATTTTTGGCAGTACACTTTAAAGATATTTCAAAGACATTTTAAATTACATGTAAAGATACTTAAGTCCTACTTAAAGGAACACTCCACTTTTTTTTGAAAATTGTTCAACTTTTAACTTGGAGTTAAACAGTTGAGTTTTACCGTTTTCGAATCCATTCAGTCGATCACTTTTAGCATAGTGTAGCTTAGATCACTGAATCAGATTAGACTGGTAGCATCTCGCTCAAAAAATGACCATATAATGACAATATATAATGACAATATTTTTCCTTTTTAAAACCTGACTCTTCTGTAGTTACATCGTGTACTAAGACTGACGGAAAATGAAAAGTTGCGATTTCTAGGCTGATATGGCTAGGAACTATACTCTCATTCTGGCGAAATAATCAAGGAGCTTTGCTGCCGTACCATGGGTGCAGCAGGCGCAATGATATTACGCAGCCGTCAACTCTGCGGGCTGCAACTCTGCATCTACACAAACTTAGTGCCGGTCATTTTCAGGCGCTGCGTAATATCATTGCGCCTGCTGCACCCATGGTACGGCAGCAAAGCTCCTTGATTATTTCGCCAGAATGAGAGTATAGTTCCTAGCCATATCAGCCTAGAAATCGCAACTTTTCATTTTTCATCCGTCTTTGTACACAATGTAACTACAGAAGAGTCAAGTTTTAAATAGGAAAAATATCAACACTCTTTGGTCATTTTTGAGCGAGATGCTAACGGTATAATCCAGGGGTGGCGAACTCCGGTCCTGAAGAGCTGCAGCCCTGCAGAGTTCAGCTCCAACCCTAATTAAAACTCACCTGCCTGTAACGTTGTAGTAACCCTTCAGACTTTGATTAGCTTGTTCAGGTGCATTTGATTAGGGTTGAAGCAAAACTCTGCATGGCTGCGTCTCTCCAGGACCTACGTTCGCCACCCCTGGTCTAATTAGATTCAATGATCTATGCTAAGCTATGCTAAAAGCCATGCCAGACCCGGAGATCGCCTGAATGGATTCGAAAACGGTAAAACTCAACTGTTTAACTCTAGGGGAGTTGGACAATGAGCCTATTTTCAAAAAAGTTGGAGTGTTTCTTTAAGTATACCAAAAAGCACTCATAAATTCAAATAACTGCATTTAATATAGCTTTAAACTATAATGCATTTGAATTTATTTGCAGTTAACATGCATTTAAATGTCTAAAAACATTACATTCAGTTTGCACTTAAAGTTCACTTCCAGAACAAACATTTGCAGAAAATTTTCAAGCGGCAATTAATACACAGAGCCGTAAATCACTGACAAGCTACGCAAAATCACGCTCATAATCGAAATGATTCATCTGCGATTATGAGCGCGATTTTGCGTAGCTTGTCAGTGATTTACGGCTCTGTGTATTAATTGCCGCTCCAGCTGAACGCACCTGATGGAGCTTTACTACTAATCAAAGTACCGGCTTTACTGACTAAGCGCGCCTCACAATCGCATGCAATTTATCGTGCAGCCCTATTAAATGCTCATCTTGTCTAGCTCTGTGTGAACTCTGTGTAATCTGGTTCATGACAGTTAGGGTTGGTCGAAAAACTCCCATCTCATTTTCTCCTCCAACTTCAAAATCGTTCTACATCGCTGCAGAATTACCAACCCTGTGTTTACAAAGTGAACATGCAAAGATCAAACACCCTGTACAAAAATAAGGTAAAACAGCAATGTAGGATGATTTTGAAGTTGGAGAAAAAAAAATTAAACAGGTGTTTTTCGACCTACCCTTACACTGTCTTGAACCAGAATACACAGAGTTCTTGCAGAGCTAGACAAGATGAGCATTTGAGATTAAAAAGTATATAAACTCTAATTTTTTTTTTAAGAAATTGACCAAGCGTTTTGCTCGATAAGACCCTTCTTCATCAGCAGGGATCATTTAGAGCCCTTTGAAGCTGCATTTAAACTGCATTTTGGAAGTTCACCATTGAAGTCCACTATATGGAGAGAAATCCTGAAATGTTTTCCTTAAAAAAACATAATTTCTTTACAACTGAAGAAAGAAAGACATGAATATCTTGGATGACAAGGGGGTGAATAAATTATCTGTAAATTTTTGTTCTGCAAGTGAACTTCTCCTTTAAGTATAGTTTTTCAATTTTACTATTTCCACGATAAATATGTCTGTTTTTGAAAGTAGGCTAAAATGCACTTCTTTTTAGGTTATTCAGTGTTCCTCCAGTCATGGAAAACCACAAAATATCAGAGAATTTTAAAACCTTTGAGAAATCACATCACAGAACTTACTAAAAGTCATGCAAATTTCTATCATTTTCTAGATTTACTCTGCTTTAAATATATCATCAGCTAGAAATTGCTTTTCAGTAAGCGCATTGACTGCAATCTTTCAAAAAATGTCTACAATTCTTCACATCCAAAGGAATAAAAGTCAAGGAAGTTCACTAGTCAAAAGCCTGCATATTTCTTCTAGAAGGTTTTCATGAGTTTCTCTGAAAAGAGGCCTTACCTCAATGCACAGACAGCTGGGCTCTCCTTTCTCATTCACAGCACACTCTCTCCCAGCACCGCAGAACACATTAGCACACACCTTTGATTTGCTCTGAGCCTCCTGCTGAAAACACAGAAATAAACACCATGAATAAAACACAGTCTCACAGCTGCAAACTCTAATTAGGTACTGAGCAGAAAGAAAATAAGTTCATCTGTACACATACAGACTCTCACCACCAGAGGGCGTCTGCTGCAAACGCTAATCATTTCAACATCTAGTCATATACAAACGCGATTTAGTTGAATACATTTCTCTATATTTGGCATACATAACGTACACTTCTCACAAAAGACCGTCTGTAAAGGATGTTTTGTGGTTTGATCTGTATTCTAATCGCCTATGAAACCAGGACAGACACTAAACTAAACTAAAAACCTCTTAAAACAGAAACCAGCGCTGGTACAGGACCACAAATTCACTTTTACACAAACACACTTATACTTGCTCTTTCTCTCTCACACACAAACAGTGTTGCCTCGGTGTCTGGGGACAGAAGATTGATAACTCTCTCCAAAAATGGCCGAACTCTCTCCACTCCAAAGTAGGGCTGGGCCGATAAACGATATCATATCGAATCGCGATTTATTTTATTTTAATAACGATGATAAGCTCTAGACATTTTTTGCTCGATATGGATTAATCTAAGAGCCAATCACACAGCAGAACAATACGACAACAGCCAATCAGCGTGCAGCTTGCGCGTGCCGTGCACGTCAAAGTTAATTCCTACCGCACTTTGTTTGCGAAGCAAACTTGACACCAGGACGACAAAAAAATGAGTGGAAGCAGCGACGAAAGTGAATCTAACCTTGCGTTATTATCCAAAGATGTTGAAATTGTCGACAAAAAAGGTAGCACGAATTCCGTTATATGGAAGTGGTTCGGCTATCTGAAAAATGACGAGGCACAGATTAAAACGATCTGTAAAATATGTCGTCGGTTTGTGAAAACCAAGACTGGCAACACAACCAACCTATTCCATCACCTAAAAAAGCATCACCCAAACGACCACACTGAAAGCATGAAAATGCGGGCCGATGCTACTCCGTCAACTAGCAGGGCTAGCAGTGGGGCTGTACCAAAGCAGAAATCGATCGTGTCGTCTTTCGTGGCCATTACACCTTATGAAAGGTGTTCCAAAAGGAGCAAGGATATAACCAGGGCCGTTTCCAACTTTCTAGCGAAAGATATGATGCCCCTAAGCACAGTAGAACAAGACGGGTTTAGGAAATTAGTGAAAGTGCTTGACTCCAGGTACGAACTCCCTGGCAGAAAATACTTTTCCAAAACCGCACTACCTCAGCTGTATGAAGAGTGCCGCGGAAAGCTGGAAAATAATCTAAGGAACGTGAGATACTTTGCCACTACCACCGACCTATGGTCCAGCCGCACATCTGAGCCATATTTGAGCCTCACCATTCATTACATCGACGAGGACTGGGGTCTGCAATCAAGATGCTTGCAGACTGCATATTTTCCAGACGACCATACTGCGGAAATACTTTCTGCGGGTCTGGAGGATGCACTCGCATCTTGGGGCCTTAGCGAGGACCGCCAGGTGTGCATTACAACGGACAACGGCGCAAACATTGTTAAGGCTGTCTCACTTAAAAACTGGACTCGCCTGCAGTGTTTTGGTCACCGGCTGCATCTAGCCATTGGTAAGTTAAGCATCTACTAAAGTTAAAGTGCTAAAACAGCATATGAGGATTTATAACATATCCTACGATTTCACAGCATTTAAGGCTATCACGTTTGACTGCATAATTTAGAAAATGCTGTTGTATTCACACTGCCCTAACAAACACCAACTTGCGTGTGGTTGTGCGCTGTAAAGGCAGATATAAATATATAAATGATCGTCTAGACCTGCTTGACGCTATTTAATAAATATGCATATATATTAAGCATGTTACATGGCGTTAATGTTTTAAAAAGTGAGTAATGCATCTGTTCTACAGTAATAACGTGATAATTTCTCATAATTCATTCCATTTTTGTTGTCATTGCATGCTTAAGCCATTATGTCAGTTTATTGGGGCAGTGTGAAATAGCCTTTATTTAACGCCGAATTGTGGGATAAAAAGACAGCCCTAGTGTGTGTGGTCTAAATGTTGTTTCTCATTATTGTTTGAAAATCTCAAAACATTGTAATTTATCGTCACAAAATACTTTTTATCATCACAAACAAGTATTTTTTTATAAAAATCTTTGCCTTGTAAAGATTCTGAGCATGTGCCTATACTGTTTTCTTCATCATCAGAGGGGAGTATGAGAGACCAGAGAATCCAAAGAGCCATGGGTGTGTGCAAAAAAGTGGTCAGTGCTTTTTCCTTCTCGTGGAAAAAGAAACGCGAACTAGCGGCCACTCAAGAGGAGCTCAAGCTGCCAAAGCACAAGTTGATCACAGAATCACCGACCAGGTGGGGGTCACGCCATGCAATGATAGCACGAGTGCTAGAGCAGGAGAAGGCCATTGCAAAAGTTTTATCAGCTGATAAAAAAACAAGGCACTTGGCTCCCTCATGGCAGGATATTGAGGTTCTTGAGTCTGTGTGCAAGGCTCTAAACCCACTTGCTAATTTCACTGATGCCCTTTCTGGTGAAAAATATGTGAGTGTGTCATACCTGAAACCTGTACTGCATCTTTTCAATGAGGAGGTCTTGAAACCTGTAGCTGATGACTCAGAACTCACAAAGACCATCAAGGCTTCTGTCATCAGCTATCTGAATGAGAAATATGACAATGCTGCCACTGATGACCTTTTGAGCATAGCATCCCTTGTTGATCCTCGTTTTAAGAAACGCTACATCAAAGATGACAAGCTTGAGGCTGTAAAATCCAGAGCTGTGGCTCAGATGTTGGATGAACGTCAGAGCACATCGCAAGCTACTCCTGAATTCCCATCCACTGCACTGGGAGGAGGCAAAAGTGATGGTGCTGATGCTACACCAGCCAAACTGCAGAAGAAGACACTGGGCAGCTTTTTTAAGTCCTACACTAAGTCTGCTGCAACATCTGGTCTCACAGAACAGCAGGCTATTGAAACTGAACTAAACAGCTACCTGCAAGCTCCTGATGCAGACAGTGAGACCAACCCCCTGGTATGGTGGAAGATCAATGCAGCGACATTCCCCAGAGTGAGCCTCCTGGCAAAACGTTACTTGTGTATTCCTGCCACCAGCTCACCCTCAGAGCGTGCTTTTAGCACAGGTGGTAATATTGTGTGCAGCGACAGGGCAGCTCTAAAGCCAGACACAGTGGACAGACTAGTCTTTCTGGCAAAAAACCTGTAAACGTTTTCACAAATTGAGTGCATTAGCTAGAAATTGATTTTGTTTACCTTTTATTTAATGTACCTCTTAAAGTCACTGTTCACAGACTAGTCTTCCTGGCAAAAAAAAGAGAGTTTTACAAATTGTGTGCACTTGCTAGAAGTTGAATATTTTTGTTTACATTATGCACATTTAATGTACCTCTTAATGCCAGACACTGTTCACAGACTAGTTTTTCTGGCAAAAAATAGATAAATAAATAAGATAATAATGTGAAAGTTTTACAAATTGTGTTCACTAGCTAGAAGTTGTATAATTTTATGTTTTGCACATTTGACCTACCTCTTAAAGTCAGACACTGTGGTCTAATTGTGTTACAAATTATGTTTTTACAATAATTTTATGTTTACATTTTGTACATTTACTGATTTACCATACTTTGTCACAACTTTTATTTATTTTTTTTTATTTTTAAGGCCAAATCTGTTATCTGTTTTTGTTAATAAACTATACTTTAAAATGTAATTTAATGAACCCTTTCATTTTTGTGGCTTCAGTCATTGTTGGGATACTCTTTTAAAGCTGGCAGCATTAACAGCTTATATCGAAATATATATCGTTACCGTTCAATATGGGGAAAAATTATCGAGATTACATTTTTGCCATATCGCCCAGCCCTACTCCAAAGACTCCTGAGAGCCTCCTGCCACCGGTTTCCCTGACAACTAGCGGTTCTCCTTGAAAACTAGGACATCTACAGATTTGGAACAGCAACCTCTGAAACAAATGTGTGTCCCACAAGGTACAAAATGCATATCGAATATATATGTAGTACATTGGTATACAGACCAGTTGATTCACTTTCTTCTTGTCTTTTTTTAAAAACCATTTATAACAGATTTATGTACATTTAAATAAATAAACTTTAATGACCATTTATATTATGTGTAGCCTACAAGTATTTGCTAAATGAATGCTAGCTTTATTGCTAATCAGGATAAAAATAAATAAGAGCATTAAAATATAAAACATGATAACAGATGAACAGATGGAGTAAACTAAGACTTTTAATACAAAAATAACATAATAAATAGAAAACTAAATGGATAACTGAATTATAGCTGACAATTATTGACAAGTTTATGTGATAAAATGGCAAAAAAATAGGATAACAATGTCCACAATTATTCAAAAGTTTAAGGGCAGTAAGATTTAATGTACTTATTTTGAAAGAGTTTAAGATTTAAAAAAAAATCTTAAAAAAATCTTATTTTTCAACGCGGAAGTAAGCTGTTTTCTGGTAATGTGTTAGACGTCCGATTCGTAATCCGCCATAAAGAAATAACGAGAAGAATATCAAAGTGCAGTAAACGGTAAAACAGTTTGCACTACAAACCGGTGTGTTCATAATTAAGATAATGCATTAAAATAATATGGTAAGACACACCAGTTGCAATATCAAGCAGCAAAATGAGCTTTTTGTGCAGCTAAAAATAGCTGGAAGTGGATGAGACCGGAAGCCAGACACAAAAAAATGTACAAATGGCTTCACCCACTCTTATGGAAAAAATAAGGTGGATATATATATATATATATATACACTGCCCTCCAAAAGTTTGGAAACACCCCTGGCAAAGTGTGGTTTTGGACGATATCAGCATAAACCCTTATCATTTTTGGTGCAAATACTTTAAAGCAACTTGACATTATCATTGAAGTCCAGCAATAATAATTTTTTATTTTGATTACATAATAATGACAATATATACATGTCAAAGTCAGACATGCCCCTTTGCCAGCTGTGATGCCTGGTTACTGGTTCAAACTTGGCCCAGGTTTTTAAAAGATTTTTGGGTCAGCACACCTTAATAGCTTCAACAATTGATTGCCAATTAAGTTTAGAATGCAATGAATTTAGGCCCAGATTATGCAGAGCTGTAATAGCTGCTAATGGTGGATATTTTGATGAAACGACAATTCAAGTTTTTTCTGTGTATAAACTGTTTATGTAATAAAATGTTTTCGTAGTTTGTGTTGTCCCTTATCAGTGCAAAATTATCAGAAATTAAAAAGGATTCATGCCAATATTGTCCAAAACCCCACTTTTCTAGGGCATTTCCAAACTTTTGGAGGGCAGTTTATATATTTAAATAAATGCTGTTCTTTTAAACTTTCTATGTAAATAATTCTGAAAAATGTTTCAGGTTTTTTACAAAAGTAGCTGTTTTCAACATTGATGATTAATAATTAGGGGTTTTATAAGCAGTAAATCAGCATATTAGAATGATTTCTGAAGGATCATGTGACACTGAAGACTGGAGTAATGATGCTGAAAATTCATCTTTGCATCACAGGAATAAAAATTTTAAAATAAAATAACATTTTAAACATGCAGCAGAACAATTTCAGTGGTGTTTATATAGGATGCGTTCTTTGTAAGTCTGTAAATAAACTTGTAAATTTATATTTTGCAATTCTGACTATAACTTGCAATTGTGAGTTTATATCATGCAATTTTCAGAAAAAAAGTCAGAATTGAGATTACATCCTGCAATTCTGGCTTTAAAACTCACAACTGTGAGTTTATATTTCATAATTCTGAGAAAAAAGTAAAAAGAATTGTGAGATAAAAAGTCGCAATAACCTTGTTTTTTTTTTTAATTCAGTGGCAGAAACAGGCTTCCATACAAAAAGACATTTATAGTGTTAAAAATATTTATGTTTTAAATAAATGCTGTCTTTATACATTTATATTTATCAAAAAATCATGAAAAAAAAATGTCCACAAAAATATTAAGCTTTAATACTTTTTTTTAGCAAGACTTTTTTTTTAAGTTTAAAATAGTTATTTTAAATTGCAATAATATTTCACAATATTATTTTACTATATTTTTCATCAAATAAAAGCAGTAATGCTGACAATTCAGCTTTGCATCACAGAAATAAATTACATTTTAAAATAAAATATAAAAGAGCTATTTTAAATTGCATTCATGTTATTTCACAATATTACTATTTTATTATATTTTTGATCAAGTAAAAGCAGCCTTTGTAAACAAAAAAAACATTTTTAAAAAATCTTACAGACCCCAAACTTTTAAATGGTACTCTATACATTTTAGGGTTAAATGATCACTGTCCAGGTTATCAAAATTGATTTACACTTTTCTACCAGCAGATGGCGCTGTGATATCAGGTTTGTTGATTACAGTGTAATTAATGGGTCGTTCACTCGAGACACGTTCTTTCACTTAAACTAACTAGACTGAACACAATGAAATGGAGCATTTCAACATGTTTCTAAAACTTGATATAACGTCTAAAAACCGAACACAATGGAAGAACACATCCTGTGTAAGTGCCATGTTTAAAACAGACAGAGGATTTCAGTTCATAACTGGATTAGACATGTTTGTGGTTATTAAATTGTTCTTTTTCTCTTTAGACGCTTTTGTCCTACTGAACTTTCTCTCCGGTGTTTGATTTATGTGCAAGGTCACTGAATCTGCCTTACGTCTGACAAATTCCCTTGTCTTTCCTCTTTCTCTGCCCTTTTTCTTTGTGTTCCCTGCTACAGGACCCCAGTCTCCTCCACATCACAGCAAAGTCATGTGAATAGAGAGCTAGCCAATCACGTGCTGCCAAGTTGTGCCTGGAGTAACGATTTAGGAGTTTCCTGAAATACCCCTCCTGCTTTCCAAAACCTCCCTAGCGTCTAACCATAATCAAATGCAGTCTGTGTGTGTGTGTTCAAGTAGTGTGTCGTCACATCTAAAGTCTTGCCTGTTCTTTCCTTTCCCATGGACTGTGATTGCTGGTTCCACCCTGACTAACTCCAATACACACACTCACATAGACGGACCCTTCCCCCGCTTCCAGCTCATGCATGACTCATACAATGTAAGCAAACTTTCCAGGGGGAGATTTTCTACCCGAGGGCTGCGTTCATGTCCACAGTTTTAGAGGAATATGATGTAAAACAGATCAACAGTCGTTTCTAATCACAATCTGCTCCGTTTGAGGTCATCAGAGGACTTTCAGACACATCGCTGCCATATTAAAAGTTTATGGGATATTCATCTGAGAGAGTTTTGTCCTGACAATAGAGGTAGATGCTATTGCGGACCAGCGGTAACAGAGGTACATTAAAGGAGAGAGAACAAAACCAAGCCTCATGCATAAATGAATCTCCTTCTCCACAGGGAAGCCATGCTGACATTTAAACGAATGAACGTTGTAGCCTGCGTTAGCTAAATCAAATCAAAAAAGCAGATATGTTTCCATGACAACCAAGCAGGAGGGCTTGAAAAGAGCCATAAAATTTACTGTAGGAGAAAGTCAGATGCCTGCAACTGAACTATGACCTCCAAAATTTCACTGCAAGCTTGGTGCTGTTACACTGTCTTAGATGGGTGTTATCTAACTTATGATATCTCAGTCTTTCTGAAAGCTGTTTCCTTTATTGGTAGTTTTCATATTTCAAAATGCTTGTACAAATGTAATCATGCTTATGCATTGCAAAAAAAAAAAAAAAAACAACAAAAAAAGTTAATTTACCTAAGAAGCAAATGATTTGCTTGATTTTTTTTGAGTATATACACTACCAAAATGTACTTTTTTCTTTTTTTTACAGAAATTAATACTCAAAGTGTGGAAGCTCATTTCTGCCACTGAATAAAAATAAACCAAAAAAGGTAATTAAAGGTAATAAAAAGAACTTTTATCTCACAATTTTGACGTTTTCTCGCAATTGCGTGATACAAACTCGCAATTCTGATTTTTTTTCTCATAATTGTGAGATATAAACTTGAGTTAAGTCAGAATTGTGAGACATAAACTCGCAATTCTAAGATCATATCAGTCTTTTTCCCCCCTCAAAATCTTTATAACTCACAATTGCGAGTTTATATCTCACAATTCAGAAAAAAAGTATTTGTAATTGTAACTGTGAGTTATAAAGTCAGAATTGTAATATAAACTCACAATTCTGACTTATAACTCGCAATTGCAAATATATTTTGCACATTTCTGAGAAAAAATTTAGGATTATCGAGAAAAAAGTCAGAATTGTGAGATATAAACTCACAACTGCAAGAAAAAAAGTCAAAATTGTGAGATACAAACTCGCATTTGTGAGAAAAAAGTCAGAAATGCAAGAAGAAAGAGTTTATATCATTCAATTCTGGGACAAAAAGTCTGAATTGTATGTTTATATCACACAATTCTAAGAAAAAGTATGAATTGTGAGTTTATATCTCGCAATTCTGACTTTATAACTCGCAATAATTATGAGTTTATATCACAATTTTGAGAAAAAAAAGTCAGAACTGCTTATTTCATGCAATTCTGAGAAAAAAGTTTGAATTGAGTCTATATCACAATTCTGAGAAAAAAGTCTGAATTGCTAGTTTATTTCATGAAATTTTGAGAAAAAGTATGAATTGAGTTTATATCACAATTCTGAAAAAAAGTCAGAATTGTGATTTTTTTATCACGCAATTCTGAGAAAAAAGTATGAATTGTATACTTTATAATTGTGTTTATATCACAATTTTGAAAAAAAAAAGTCAGAACTGCTTATTCCATGCAATTCTGAGAAAAAAGTTTGAATTGTGAGTTTATATCACAATTCTGAGAAAAAAAATCAGCAATGCTAGTTTATTACATGCAATTCTGAAAAAAAAAGTAAAAATTGTGAGTTTATATCATAATTCTGACTTTATAACTCGCATTTGCATATTTATATCACAATTCTGAGAAAAAAAAGTCAGGATTGCGAGTTTGTATCATGCAATTCTGAGAAAAAAGGTATTTTTTTAGTCTTTTATTCAGTGGTGGAAACTGGCTTCCATACAAAGGTGACAGTAAAGACATTTATAATTTTACAAAACATTTATATTTTAAATAAATGCTTTTTTAAAACATTTACATTTATTAAAAGATCATGGAAAAAATCACCGGAAACACTATTATACTGTTACAAAAAATTCTATTTGAAATAAATGCTGTTTATTTTAAATTTTATATTAATCAAAGAATTCTGAAAGAAAAGTTGTTTTCAACACTGATAATAAGAAATATTTCTTGAGCAGTAAATCAGCATATTAGAATGATTTCTGAAGGATCATGTGACACTGACGACTGGAGTAATGATGCTAAAAATTCAGCTTTGATCACAGGAATAAATTACATTTTAGAATATATTCAAATAGAAAACAGTTAAACATGAACTTAACTTATCTGAAACTTTTTTCTCAAATGAATTCACCTTGTTTTAGGGATGTTTAGGAAAACAAAATACTGATTCAAAGAATGTTATTTGCAAGTATAAACGCAGGTGTCAGAGCTGTGGTTAAAATAGCGGTTACAGATCAGTAGTTGAGTGGGAAAGAGTCTTTTCCCTTAAGCACATCTGAACAGTGTTGCTGTTGTTTATCCAGAGGGCTGTTCTGGCAGGCAGAGGGGCCGTTGTGATTGCCAAGGCGAGAGGAGAGGGGAAAGACAGAGAGCAAACATTCCTGGTCCAGAAGAGTCGAGGAATGTGCGGCTGTGTCTGACTCACGAATCATGACCAGATAGAAATGTGACCTTCCCCTCAACTGAATCCCATTCACTACAGCTAACACATACACTAATCTACTGCCATATGACCAACAACAATGTCGGCAGAGGTCACAGTGCCACCGTGAGAGTTAAAATGCAAATCAGTTCACATAAGCAGCTAAATTAAAATATGAAATGAATCTCATAACAAATTATTCTCTGTTTCCCTCTGACCCAATGGTTTAAGATTGGTTTTAACACTGGTAAAGACTGATTCAGCAACTGTATATAAAGTTTGTAGGTGTGTATTCAGCTCGCTTCAAATGAAACACATAAATGCTAGAGTAATATTACATCAGCCTGACTACAAGCCTTTCTCAGTGCAGAGGTTTGTCAACAGCTGTTAATCAAATGCTTGCAGCGGTAATATAAGTTTAATATAGTGAAAAACCATCATGTGGGTTTGTGCCTCAAGCAAGGAAGAGGCAACTTAGTCGGTCGAAGCAGCTCAGAGCATGTGAATGTGTCTGAAATGGTGTTCACGGAGTCTCTGTGCAGTCAGTTTACACTAGACTGCAGTGTATACAACTGTATGAGGCGGTTATTGTATTGATAGGAGCAGCTCATTTGCATATTGCTGAACTGCGCCTCATTGTCAAAAGTTTGTGCTGCTAATGTTGTCTGAAGCTGCAAAGTCTCTGACTGTGTGAACAACTCATTAAAGGGATAGTTCACCCAAAAATAAAAATTTTGTCAATAATTATGTCACCCTCATGTTGTTCCAAACCCATATTTTTGATGGAATACAAGAGCTTTCTTACTCTTCATAGACAGAAACGAAATGAAAATTCATTTACTCCCCTATCTTTTTGTTTCCCCAGCCGATTTAAACTATTTTATGTGATGATGATGATGATCATGGCCATAAAAATATCGTTGTCAGTGGTTTCAAAATTTGGTGTGGCCTGGATGAGTGTGAGATTTCCCAGCCTGAAATTTTGTCCCAGTCCGGCCCTGCTTCAAAATATCTTCTTTTGTGTTCAACGCAAAATGCTGCACAGGTATGGAACAACTTGAGGGTGAGTCAATGACAGAATTTACTTTTCTGGGTAAACAATCCCTGTTTTGGGATGATGAGTGGCAGAGAACAGCTGAAATCTCTCTGGACCGGACGACAGCTGTTTATTATGACTCTGAAAACCGAGACAGTGGGACTAACAAAACACATTGAAGCTAAAAGGTCAGATTGTACAGATGTGCTGTAATAGATAATCAGCACATTGCAACTCAGTTATTATAATAATTGCAATTATTTATTTTAAAGGTGACAAATCATGAAAATCTGACTTTTTCCGTGTTTAAGTGGCTATAATTGGGTCCCCGGTGCATCTACCAACCCAGAAAACATGAAAAAGGACAACTCAGTAACTTTGTTTTGGTAAGCCTTTCTCTGCAAGTTTGTGAAAAAATGAGCCACTCAGATTTCGCTCCCCCGTGATGTGGTGGGGGGGATCTTATTATATTTTTACCTCTCCTTGATCAGTACGTTTCCACCCATGCGCCGTCATTGTTTTTTCCAAGTGACAACAGTGTACTAGTTTTAACACCATGGCAAAAGCTCGAGCAAAGCAAGCTAACTGTTCTGTCTTTGGCTGCACAGATGAGCACAGAACGTTAGAGTCTCAGCCTCAAAGGAGACAAGAGAGCAGTGGATTTATTGATTTATTTACCATATATTACACTGCTGCCACACAGATCTAATATAAACGTACAATTTCTTCCCAGCTGTTTACCTTCACAGACATAACCGACTGTTTTCGTAACTCATGTGTGTTAAAATAAACCTGTGTGTATTTGACAGTTTAAGCGTAATAAGACATGAAATTAATTAGTTTAGTACTCACTTGTCATGTGACGTCCACTTTCTGTGTGCGTGCTTTGGATGTGTGCGTTTAGAAATACCAGAGGTTTAAACTAATATGGTTTAAAGCGTATTATTTCAGCTTGATAGACATGATAATCAAAATCAAACAGATGTTTTTTGGCAGAATATCTGAGGTATGAGCTGTAAAGGCACAGCCTTATTCTGGAAAAGGGGGCGGGGAGCAGCAGCTCATTTGCATTTAAAACAATGTGCACAAAAACAATGTGTTTCTGCTTCCACTCAAAATAGGCATTTTCAAAATTATATAATAAATGATCTGTGGGGTTCACAGACACATTCTGGGGACACCTGAGACTTATATTACATATTGTAAAAAGGGGCATAATAGGTCTTCTTTAATTTAAATGAAAATGACCGATTTAGGCCACAACAGGCTGTTGACGATCAGCCCAGAAGGTTAGTATGGGTATCCTATGCTTGTTCAAATGCAACTGTCAGGAAAGTGTGGAGAAGGCATATTCAGGATATAATAGAAAAGTGGAAAAGACAAGAAAGATGGAAAGTGTTGAGGACAGCTAGAGGGAAAAGACACAGTATCATGGGAGGAAAGAGAGCTCCAATTAAATAGCAAAGCCTGAGAGGAAGAGTCTTCAGCTACACACTTCACTCTTATAAGGTTCTGCATTTATAATCTTTTCTTTTCAAAGTGCAAATATAAAAATACACTACATCTCGTATGTTTTTTAAGTCTCTTATTCTCACTAAGATTTATTTCATCACAAAACACAGCAAAACATTAATTGTGATACAGTGTTGCAATTTAAAATAACCATTTTCTATTTGAATATATTTAAAAGTGATTTATTCCTGTAATGCAAAGCTAAATTTTCAGTATCTTTACTCCAAACTTCAGTGTCACATGATCCTTCAGAAATCATTTGATTATGCTGATTTGCATGTAACTAAAAAACATTTTTGTCAGACACAAGCTAAAACATTGAAACTCTAAAACACAGATATTGAATTATAAGTAAGAGACTTCAATGGTTTTTGGATTCCAAAGAGAATTTTTAAAGGAAGAATGTGTAAAGCTTTCAAGACTTCCTGAGTTCTAAGGTTTGTGAAGTGATGGTACAGTATATGGCTCTGCAGAAGCAGTAACTCACATAAACTTCATTTTTAATAGCTGAATTCCTGATGTAGTACTACACTACCCAAATTCCTGAAGTAAGATCCACCAATGAAAAATTCACTGTTACCATGGAAACAAGAATGGTGGCCGCAGCTGTGAGTTCTTACAGGCTAGCTGAGCTAGCTACCCACATAACATGAAGATACAGTACGTCACACAAAAATATACATCTGTCATCATTCACTCACCCTTGTGTCAGTCCACACTGACAGCTGAGCTTTCCTTCCTTGGTGGAACACAAAAGGAGAAATTTTGAAGCATGTGGATAACCACATGACAGCAGCCATGGACTTCCATACTATAGAAGTCTACCATCAACTGTTTGGTTACCAACATTCTTTAAAATAGCTTCTTTTGTGACTATTTTTATTGACTATTTTAACAATGTACTTACTACCTTTCTGGACCTTAAATGTGTCAGTTGTGTTATGGTCTGTGCAGGATCAGATAAGCTCTCGGATTTCATCAAAAATATCTTAAGTTGTGTTACGAAGATGAACGAAGGTCTTAAAGGGGTCATCGATTGCCCATTTTCCACAAGTTGATATGATTCTTTAGAATCTTAATGAAAAGTCTATAAAATACTTTAGTTAAAAATCCTTAATGGTAGTGTAAAACAACACCCTTTTTACCTTGTCAAAATGAGCTCTGCAAAAATCATCCCATTCTGAGGGATTGTTCCTTTAAATGCAAATGAGCTCTGCTTGCCCCGCCCCTCTCTTCTCGCTGTAGAGTGATGAGCTGCTCTGAGAGATTGTTTACTATAGCCGCATTTAGCACATTTAGCCGCAAAACTTGCTAACTAGCACGTTATTAGGAAAGGTGATTGCAGAGATTCTTAAAAAAAACCCTTATACTCACTTCTGCTGTAGGTGAAGCTGGATCACGAATGATTTGCGCGAACATAGATATTTATGTAGATCGGGAGGTGCGTTCCCTTCACAAACAAATGTAATCTACTGCTTCTTCAGCGGCTCAGATGTTGGGAGTAAATGTAGGGCTGTTCGATTCCGAAAATTTTGGAATCGAGTCCGATTCCGATTCCTGGTTCTGGAATCGATGGGATTTGATTCCAAGAATCGATTCCTCACTGTTGTTTTCGATTCTTCTTCGATTCTTGTTTTTTTAGATTGGAGGAACCTAATTTCGCCATCACTGTAGGATATAAAAGTCTTAGAAAGTAACCTTTTCATAATATGAAGCTTTGTTTTTATAAATTATGATACATTTCTGTATTTAAATTATTTTTATCTGCGTTGCCCATGAAATTAGTCATAGCCCACAGCAGTGTACATGCGTTTATTGCATGAATGAAACAAGACGTGTACGGTTCAGCTGAATGATGTTACTTCAACCGTATGCGTTGCACAAAATCAACAAACTGTACACTGAAACAAAATAACCAGAACATTAACAACAACATTGCTATAAGAGCTTGTGGTTTATCTGTCAGTCAGACGCTCACTCTCCGCCACTTCTCTCGGTGCTTTCAAAATGATCACAGGCTGATAGAAAGGTTAAAAATAGCATTTTATTTAAAATGGAAATAGGATCAAGACCCTCGATCACGTCATGATCTATTCTGTTGTGCAGCGCTCATGTGGACAACATAAGCCAGTTCCACCGTAAAATAACTTCTGAATCATTTTTGAACTGGTTCATTAAAACCATCTATCCAAAAAAACCTTTTTGTGGAAACGAATCAGACTTCTAATCACTATTAGCGAGCAAAGCTGCATCTTCAAACTCAGATATGCTCAGTACCGACTCCTTTCATTCAGTTTATTTTCGTGAATGCATGCAGCCTTCGTATGATGCAGCCGTTCCTTTGAGAGGCGCCCATGTAAGCTTTGTTTGAACTGAAAACGGCTCTGAATGGGGAGTCGATTCCCCCGACGGAATCGATTCCAACCTTTGGAATCGACTCTCGATTCCCAACGCCTCGGAATCGAGGAATCGATTCTTTTTGGAATCGATTCCCAGGCCTAAGTAAATGACGACCACTATGTTCATTATTACATTCAGCAACACAATCGGAGATATTCTTGTCTAACTTACATCTCTGTTCCGGCATCAAAACAATGGAGGTCGGACTGTTACAGCTGATCTGAGGTAAGACGCTCATGTCAATCAACTATCGTGGGAGCGGCCTCTGTTGGTGTGACGCCACACCGACAGGCATCTGAGAATGGCTCGATTTGAAAAAGGGGATTTTATGTTTACAGATTAATTAAAAACCACTGCATGGATTTTTATCATTATAGGGTAGATTTGTACATACACTGCCAACACACATTAATGTTCAAACAACATGAAAAAGTGAACTTAGCATCTGATGACCCCTTTAAGGGTTTGGAATGACACAAGTGTGAGTAATTAATGACAGAATTTTCATCTTTGAGTGAACTATCCCTTTAAGGAGAATGAAAGACTGTTGTTTTACCTGAAGATACAGTTATTATATGTCATTTCAGAATTCCAGAAAAAAAAAAATTCATAATGAAACATGCATGGATGACTCATTCATAATAAGATCAAGATCTTGAATAAAGAAAATAGATAGGGTGAATGCCTTTTCATTTTCATGCCTATTCAAATTTGGTATGGTTTGGGTGGTTTGGTTCATGGCTTTGAATACTGAAGGATATTTTGAAATAGCCACATATGGAGAAAATGAACAGGAAAAAAGCTTCCACATCCAAGGCCGCTGAAAAAGTTATTCTGTCCTTGTCTAGCCCGCTGAGATTTGTTTGTCACCTCTCCATCATCCTGCTATCTGTTCTCATTTGTTCCTAGTGGACCTTGTGGAAGAACAGTACAGATCACCTTAAAACGCCTCTCTTTCATAATAGTCCAGATAACATGCTACATTGCAACTGAAGATAACACTCGTCCATTTTCTCTTACAATAAAAGCAGAGTCTTGTCCTATCTCACTGAAAGAGTCTCACATGGTTTCAATCTTTCATTTACTTTACTCTTTCCTTTTATTCCTCCTCTACCTGTTTTTGTCTCTTTCTTTATCACACTTTGTGCTTACTGAATTTTATAAATTAGGCTTCCAAGTGCTGAGCATTGTGCAGTGCTGACTACAAGTGTATAGAGGGCAAGTGCAGACTCTCAGCAGAGAAAGAAAGAAATTGCAGAATGAATAGGGTGAGAGAATGACAACAGGAAAAGGAGCAATATTAGTTTCAGGGGAAGAATTAATGGGCGCATGCAGAGAGCAGTGACTGATAGATTGAGGGAAGACTGAACCCAGGGCTGCAGGTTAACTGACTTCACGATGCAAGGAGGAAAATGTAGATGACAGCTTTTTATTTCTCCTCTTGATAGTTCCCCCATCATACAGCCTGCTCTCCATGCTGGATCTTTATTCACCCAGAGAAAAGCACATTTATGGACTTTCTCATTGCACAAACTGATTTAAAGAGTGAATGACTATTGTATGGCTTCATAATGGAGATTGTAATCAAATCAGTGAAAATCATTACCTGCTCTTCTCACCACAAAAATGACCAAACGTCACACTTCCCTTCACATATGCAGAGAAATGCCAGAAATTCACCATAAAATATGATGTTTCGTGACATTTTTGTGTCTGTATATAATATATTTATAACATGTTTATTTTAAGTCCTTAAAATACCTGCACAGTGCTGAACACAAAAACATAACATGCATAACATGAAATGTAGCTCAATCCATCTCTTGTACATAAATGATAAATGTAACTATAGAAATAACTGTGACTATAACTTTCTGAAATATAATCAAATGTGATGCATAACACAGAGGAATCTGGGAAGACTTTTTTCACCATAATAGAGGGTATGCATTGACGTCACTTTCCCGCCGGGACACGCCCCCTCAGCCGGACTGAGTAGCAAAAGAGCCTTCAGCGTGAATGGATTTAAAAGGGAAGATGCGAAAACGCGAGTAAAATAAATGATAATCAGTTTAAACTAAAGGTTGCTGAACTTGATATAATGTTCCTAACAACTTCACAAATATCCAGTGGTCAGTGCACATTGATGCAGCCAGAAATCATGTTTTCTAACACTTATATGTGTCTGATTTTGATGCTTAGGAAAATAAATAAAGCAAATTTGCCCGTGAGCTCACTTAAATACAAAATAGGCTGGTCTAAACCCAGGTAATCACTTATATCAATGTTATTAATATCGTCATATCGTCCAGCTGAAAAACGTATATAGTTTTGGTCAGTGTTCATTTAAAAACATCCAATTAAGCAGAATTTAAGACTGTAAATATTTAGTTGATGAGTTGTCAGTATACTATAATGCAATATTTAGGATATGATTTTACTGCACAATTCAACATATTAACATGAAATGTTAACTGCAAATCCGTGTTTCGCTGCCTGGAGACCATTTGTTTCTTTGAATTGCAGCGATTAATTTGCTTCTCTTTTCAGCAGCTTTCAGCAGTCTGTAAAAATATACCTCAGGTTTCTTGTCAAATCTCTTGGTACAATCAATCACAAAGCTCATTCTGGTTTTAGAGGTGTTTTGTGTGTTCTGTCGCAGCATTCACATTGAAACCAATGCTGCCACTCAGTCTTTTTGCCACTCAGTGGAGCCACAACCATTACAGCTGACGGTGACGTCACATACATAACCTCTATATAAGGTGGTTATGAAAGCCTGTTTTCACCACTGAATAAAATGTGAAACAAACTCATAATTCTGAATTTATAACTCACAATTGCGAGTTTATATCTCACAGTTCTGAGAAATGATGTTATTCTGAGAAATTCTGAAAAAAAACTCAGAATTGTGAGTTTATATATCGCAGTTCTGACTATAACTTGCAACTGCGAGTTTATATCTCACAATTCTGAGAGAAGAGTCAGAACTGTGCATTTATATCATGGAATTCTGAGAAAAAAAGTCAGAACTGTGAGTTTATACATTGCAGTTCTGACTTCATAATTCGCAACTGCAATGCAATTATGAGAAAAAAAATCTGATTTGTTCGTTTATATATTGCAATTCTGACTATTGCAATTGCAAGTTTATATCTCACAATTCTGAGAAAAGAGTCAGAATTGTGAGATAAAAAGTCACAATAACCTTTTTTTTTTATTTATTCGGTGGAGGAAATGGGCTTCCATAGGGTGACTAATATTTGTGCATACAAAAACATGCTTTTTTTACTTTTCTGTAAAATTACATTTGACCGAAAATGGTAATTCATCATATTGTAGAAATGTTTTGTATTTTACAGCACCACTGCATGAATTAAAGAAATTATTACTTTTATTCAGCAAGGACACATTAAATTGATCAAAAGTGACAGTAAAAACATTTATAAAAAACATTTATTTTCAATTTTCTATTCATCAAAGAATCCTGAAAAAATGTTGTTTCCATAAAAATACTAAGCAGCTCAACTTTTTTCCAACATCGATGTTTTGTGAGCAGCAACTCATCATATTAGTTCTAATGACTGAAAACTCACAGGAATAAACTGAAAAATACAGTATAATATTACAAAATACTTATTTTAAATAATATTTCACAATTTTACTGTTTTGATTTTTCTTTAAATAAATGCAGCCTTGGTGAGCATAAGAGAGTCCACCTACCGTTAAGCAAATAACAGGTGGTTTTTACAATATGTGAGCATAATTGAGTATAATTATGCAATGTATTATACCGTGTGAGCATAATTATGAGTGACATTTGAATTGCATCTCATTCTGATCTGTGTTCAGGTTTACGTGATTCTTCCACATCATTGTTTGCTTCCAGCTCTTAGTTTATAACATCTGAATAATTAGTGAGCTGTAACATTATTCAGTTACAAATGACTGAACCACTAGGTTTTCAATGACCTTTTGCCAACACAAAAGCAAACCCAAACTAAACTGAAAGATATAAAAACCAAACACAGCATTACATAATTTAATTTGTAATTCTAACATTATATTTTACATTTCAATGTACATATAAAGTGCAGCCTGTGGTGCTTTGTTAATGGATGAAATTGATGTACCAGCACTAACATCATGGCAGCACACCATGCGTGAGTCATTTCACTCGTGAAAATGTACTTGTAAGTTGAATCTTTAATTACTGAAAAAGCTGCATACTAAAAAGCCTAATGTTTACTGATGAATTTGCTGGAAGCAGATAATATGCTGTCCAGATCGCATCACAAATAGATGCTCAAACAGGGTGCACTTTAACAGAAGACCTGCGTCAGCGCAAAAAAAAAAAAACATCATCTGACATGCACAGCTAGTCCTCCAATGATGCCACTTATCTTAAGACAGCTTTCACTGTCTTTGCTTTTAACAGCAGTTCAGTGAGAATCCTGTCTGAAACAACACAAAAGGCATGAGGTTGTTGGGTTCCTTTCAGCAGTTTGGAGAACTGAATATAAACAGAAGAAAGGGAGTTTGTGTTGGAGTGAACTGAACAATTTGAAAACAAAGAGATACGGAAGATACTACCGGTAAAACATAATGGCTATACCGGACAATAAAACTGAAAGAGAAAGAGTGCAGGAAAAAGATTACAGTAAATACAAGAGAAAACAGAAAAAGACTTGTTTGTGGAAATAGTACATGTACAGGTATTGTGTAGTTAGTCTTTTGACTTTCAGCCATCAAAAAGCAGACAATTTTTGTTTTAATGTGCTAAAAATAAAAGCTGTGACACCACAACAATAAACTGGCATAAAAAAGAACTCATTCAAATTCAAATAAGCATATTAGAGTCGCTTTATGAACGGTGTGTGGACTTCATAATTACAATTTCTGTCAATCCAGATGTGAAATGACAGATTTTTTCAGTCAGAAAACTGAATGTGGTTTATGAATATCTAATAAGGGAATATGCTTCTAAGTGCTTCAAATAAAACTATGAATATCATTCAAAAATCCAATGCCACCAACATGGAAAACTCAAGAAAAGCTCTCAGGGAAATAATTTCCAGAGTCCATTGTATAAAACTCATTGTGCTTGCTCGTTTAGCTACAGGGTTCATTGTTTTCTGTGTTTACCAATAAGTTGTGCTGATTAGAATGAGCTGTTTTCTCATAACCAAGCCAGCAGCTGGGTGGGCTTGATTAGACTCACAGATGGATGCGACCCAAACCCCTGTCGTTGTGCGGAGGAAACCCCAAAGGAGGCTGTTTGTTTGTTTTTGAACATTATTTCTGAGTCAATACTGCCAGAGTGAATGTCACCAGCCAGAGAAAACCTCCATTGATCTCCCTCCAGGAGCATCAACATCTCCATAACTCAAGCATAAATGTCACCCTGTGAGGAAACAGCAACACGCTGACTTCAGCTGTTCTGAATGCTGCTGGGCGTAACTGTAAATGTGTTAAGTAGAGGATGTACAGATGAAAACGAGCAGAGAAAAACCATTGTGACGATCGTAAAACATACAATTCACAAGGGTGGTGTACGCAGATGTTAGTATTATGGGACAGGATCAGATTTAACCACAACAGATGTTCACTAGTCATCAAGGTATGTCGGAGGTCAGGGCAAATGTTTTCTTTCTTGTGGGTGTTCATACACTATACGACTATGACAAATAAAGATTAAATCAGAGATTATGGAAATTAAACATTGTGACTTTCTTGTCACAGAACAACAAAATAGCTTTCAGCAGTTTGGTTAATCCATGCGGACTTAAAAATTACCCCATGATTTACTCATCCCTCAAGCCATCCTAGGTTTATATGACTTTCTTCTTTCAGATGAATACAATTGAAGTTATATTACAAAATGTCCTGGCTCATCCAAGCTTTATAATGGCAGTGAATGGCTGTTGAGCTTTTAAAGCCCAAAAAGTGCACCCATCCATCATAAAAAGTGCCCCACACGGCTCCAGGGGTTAATACATGCCTTCTAAAGGGAATGTATTCGTTTGTGTAAGAAAAAAAATCTATATTTAAAACTTTAGAAACTGTAATCTCTAGCTTCCGCTAACTGTCGTACACACGTTCACGAGAGAGTGGCGTTCCAGCAGATGATGCATGACATAGACAAAGCGTAAGCACCAGTGAGAATGTGCTCACAATAAATAAGTTTTGTTTACAACAAAAGAAAACCATGTGAAAAAGTTAATTATTTTAGTTATACTCTACATTTTAAGTCCTCCTGTAGTCAAAAATGTTATTCCTTAAAACTCTTTGATAATCAAAATTACATATTTAAATGTTTTTTCTTGTGAAAATAATTTTACACAAATTAGCCCTGCCTCCACTCAGTCCCACCAGCCAGAGCCTCCTCTGCCCATATTCACAAAACATCTTAAGGCTAAAAGCAGTTCATAACTCATAATTTAAGAAAAAAATCTTAAAAATAATGGTCAGTCCTAAATTTAGGACTCCTAAATTTCTGGTCTAAGAGTATTTCACAAAGCGTTTTAGCACTAAAACTAGCTCCTAAATCTGTGAAACGTTAGTAGTAGTGAAGAGGACTCTTAAAACCTAAGACCAAGCTACAAACTATCTTAAAATGGCTGTTGCCAGCAATCTGCCTCGGAGCATAACCATTTTAGAAACATTTGACGATTATAATCTTTTAAAAAACCTTTGGTTTTGGAGGTTATCCCAACTCCAGATTTTTTTTTGATTATATCTTTGTTTTATTGAAGGAGAAGTCCACTTCCAAAACAAAGATTCACATATAATGTACGCACCCCCTTGTCATCCAAGATGTTCATGTCTTTCTTTCTTCAGTCGTAAAGAAATTATGTTTTTTGAGGAAAACATTTCTGCATTTTTCTCCATATAATGGACTGATATGGTGCCCTGACTTTGAACGTCCAAAATGCAGTTTAAATGCGGCTTCAAATGATCCCAAATGCAGTTGTTAATGATCCCAGCCGAGAAAGAAGGGTCTTATCTAGTGAAACGATTGGTTATTTTCATTAAAAAAATACAATCTGAATACTTTTTAATCTCTTGTCTTGTCTTGTCTCGGTCTGCCTGAACTCTGTGTATTCTGCCTCAAGACAGTTAGTGTATGTCGAAAAACTCCAATCGTATTTTCTCCCTCAACTTCAAAAATCATTTCAAAATCATCCTACATTGCTGCAGCAGTACTGACCTAGTCTTGACAAAAAAGGTAAAACAGCGATATAGGATGATTTTGAAGTTGAGGGAGAACATGAGATGGGAGTTTTTCGACATATCCTAACTGTCATGAACTGGAAAAGAACACTCCAGGCAGAGTAAGACAAGACAAGCGTTTAACATTAAAAAGTATATAAATTGTATTATTTTTATGAAAATAACCAATTGTTACGCTAGATAAGACCCTTCTTTCTCGGCTGGGATCATTTACAACTGCATTTGGGATCGTTTGAAGCTGCATTTAAACTGCATTTTGGAAGTTCAAAATCGGGGCACCATATCAGTCCATTATATGGAGAAAAATGCTGAAATGATTTCCTCAAAAAACATAATTTCTTTACGACTGAAGAAACAAAGGCATAAACATCTTGGATGACAAGGGGGTGAGTAAATTATATGTGAATCTTTGTTTTGGAAGTGGACTTCTCCTTTAACCAGTTGGGCAAGAAGTAACAGCTGTCCTTGCATCCAGTTTGGTTTTCTTTTACATTTGCATGTCTTACTATTAACCATGATTATTCTATTCTGTTAATTAAAAGGCTGTTTATATGCATATTTAGAAGCATACATGTAAGAGGCTGACATTTTAAATTATTGTTTATTTATTCTTTATTTGGCAACCTTTTTTAACCATTATTTGAATGTGGCAACATAATGTCACACCCTACAATATATCTATGAACATATCTATGAGCCCTATAAGCCAATCACTGTGTGCATAAGCATGCTGACATCATCCATAGCAATGATGTCAACCCCACCCTTACTCTTAGCTTAAGACTTCTCTCCATTCCTTAGTTAAAGTTTGTCTCAGCAGCTTTGTGAATAGGTTTTAGGAGAAAACTAAAAACTTTTACTGCTATTTAAGAGAATTCTTAGTGGTAAGATAAAATGTTTTGTGAATACGGGCCCAGATCCACTAACTGAACTGTAGTAAATGTGATATAAAGTCGATTCACGGATAATGGATGATAAAAACTATGTTTTTACTAGCGGACAACGACAGTGGATAGTGTAACATTTGTTAAAGATACTTACATGATGATGTTGTGCCCTCAAAATGCCTTGAAGGCTCAAATACAGTCTATTTTGTAATTCCAAGACGTGTCCGTGAGTATATATGTGTAAAGTGCGAACGCCAATGCGGGAGAGGTGGGCAGGGTTGCCAGGTTTTCACAGCAAAACCTGCCCAACTGCTACTCAAAACTAGCCAGATCGTGTTTCGGAGGGGGGTGAAATTGTTAAAATTAGCATTCCAAGGGCTAAATATCATGTTATTGGGGTCGCTTCAACCCAGCAGACATGAAAAACAACACGCAGCAACAGTGTTATAGTAGCCCAGTTCCGCAGGAAATCTTGAGACTTGGCAACACTGGAGGTGGACCTGAATCCGGGCTACTATTACATTGTTGCTGCGGGTTATTATTCAAGTTAGCGGTTAGCGACTAGCGGTTTTGCTCTATTTAACTTTTGTTTTTGTGCTGGTAATCCGACTGGTATATTTTCCATGCTAATGATAGGAATCTATCCTTTGACGTGGCTGGTTATTGAAGTTTGTGACAGCAAATAAAGGGCTGTTTCAAACCACGTTTCTGGGACAGTTTTCCTTTGGGAAACTACAGTTTTAAGGAGAAAATATTCAGCAATGGTGTTGATTAATGGGTTGGCACATGCTTTGTATATAAGCATATTAAAAAAAGCATATTTATTTGTCCACATGAAATCTTTGTTTAACCAGAGTTGGAGATTATTGTTTATAAAGTTTTAAATATGGATATTTTTTCTTACACAAATGTATCAGATCACTTCAAAAGCCCTTTATTAACCCTCCAGAGTCATGTGGAGTACTTTTTATGATGGATGGATGGACTTTATTGGACTTCAAAATTTCAACACCCATTCACTGCCATTATAAAGCTTGGAAGGCCAGAACATTTTTTAACATAACTCAAATTTTACCTGTCTGAAAGAAGAAAGTCTTTTATTAACCCTTTATTGACCCTCTGGAGTCGTGGAGTAATTTTTTATGATGGATGGATGCACTTTATTGGACTTCACTGCCATTTAAAAAGGCCAGAACATTTTTAATATAACTCAAATTTTACTGCCTGAAGAAGAAAGTCTTTTATTAACCCTTTATGAACCCCCCGAATCATGTGGAGCACTTTTTATGATGGATGGATGCACTTTATTGGACTTCAAAATTTCAACACCCATTCACTGCCATTATAAAGTCTGGAGGGCCAGAACATTTTTTAATATAACTCAAATTTTACTCGTCTGAAAGAAGAAAGTCTTTTTCACCTGGCTTGAGGGTGAGTAAATCATGAGGTATTTTGTCATTTTTGGGGAAATCATCCCTCTAACAGTATTATTTTAAAAACAATAATAATAATAATACAACAATATGTCTTTATATAAGCTTTTAATACGATTTTTTCTTTACAATAACTCTCTAGACAATGTTTACACATCCCACACATTTAAGCTTGACAAAAGATAATTGAAATTCCAAAATTAAAACTTGTACATCATAAAAAGGTGTATTCATAAATCATAGTCTGTATAAATTAGTTTTTTCTAATGTATTTTTTAATAACTCAATCAGAAAGAGTGTCATGCTACTGACCCATATATATTTGACAACCCCAGAGAGTCAGAGAGGATAATTAAAATTTTCTAGCTGAAGGCTTATTTTATAAACATCATTAACTCTGTCCCTAGGATGCTAGATGACACATATTTGCATAAAGCACATTGATCTTACAATGCAAATAACCTGAGAGGATCATACATTAGCTCCAGAATCAAACGCACACACACACACTGGAAAATGTCTGCTTTCACAGGCACACAATGCTTGTTTTAGTTGTTTGCATGGTGAATAGATGTTATCAAAAACATAAACTGCTGCCACCATGATGACTAATCCCACCCGTTATCACTAATGTGTCATTATTTTCAACTGGGAGATAATGTTTTGAAAAGCCAATTGTTCTTGCGTGTCCACATAGCATACTTCACCTCTGCTCTACAAGGGAGATAAATGGTTGCATATGGTAGGCTGGGAATTCGAACTGAGATTTTTCCTCGTAAGAATGCAAGTGCAAAAAAGCAATCCCTCTAGACAAAGCCAAGCTTTCACTTCCTGACCTTCCCCCACACAGGCATACGAGCACATATAGTGCTGCTGGAGCTCACATATACTCCACGTCGAGGGACATGCTGGGAAACGGTGAACTGGAAATGAGCAGGGATACGGGGGAAAAAGATAGCAACTGAGCTAAAGAGCATGAGAGAGTACAAACCACACTCAAGGCCTCCTTCTAGCATCACTGTAAGCTGATTACGTTAGATGAAAGGCATGTCAAACAGCATCTCTATTACTATGGCAATCCACCAAAGCCTCAACTGAGCAAGAATTCAAAGCACTCAAAAGCTGTGCGCCAGGAGACGCTTACATGGTTAAAATAATAAGAAAGAGAGGTAAGGAGAGCTGGAGACACAGGAAGGCTATAATACCACAAAAATATAATTTCTCTGGCCACTTTGTGCTTATGCTGTCTGGACAAGGAGAAACGAGACAGCTGTAAAATGAATGCATCAAATTATGTTTCATTATGTCTGTGTTTACCTGAAATTACAAGATCTATAACACAGGGGGGTTATGGAAATATGATTTTTCACAAATAAAAAAAATAAATAAAAAATTGGCTAAATTTAGGGAATGCTAAATCATTAGGGAATACATAAATTACTTTTCAAATAGATGTGTGCTCACAAATGAGTTGCTCATAGAATACATTAATAAAAAATAATAATTAACACTTTATACTACCTTTTTTCTAAATACTTATGCTTATCTGTGTTGTTTTCAATGTGTGAAGTTTGGGGCAGATCACACATCAAACATCAAAATTTGTCAGGCTGCCACAGACATGTCTTTATTTAAAGAAAACTCAAGATTTTCGCAATTTAACATTGCAAAGGGCTTTAGATTGCACTGACCAAATTTGGTGTTGATCTGTTCCATCTAAATGTTGATGTCATTAAATCTCTATGAGAAGTTTGTTAGATAAACATGCCACTTCCTGTTGCCAGCAGGTGGCACTCATAGTGAACACATGGGTGTGGGCATGTGTTCAGGACAGGACTCTTATCAAACATGTGAATTTTGGTGCAGATCAGACGAAACATCAAAGTTTGTCAGGCCGCCATGGACACGCCCTTCAACGAAAATGTTGTGTGTCTACCGAATTTCGTACATGTATGTGTAACATAGCTCAAGGGACGCTTTGCTGAAATTTTATAGGTGGTGCTATCAAGCCATTTTGCCACACCCACTTCTGAAACCCATATCAGATGTAAATTTTCACCATTTTTGGCACGTGTGCAAAGTTTAATGATTTTTCAATCATGTTTAGGCCCTCAAAAATGCAATTAATTTTTATTGCAAAGTTCCTTAGATTTAAAAGGAATCTGTGGCACATCTTACCCCGCTCTCCACTGTACTGTGTCTTACACTGTGATAAGTAACTTAGTAAGTAACTTGGTAAAGGGATAGGAATGCATGCAAATACAGCGAAATACAACTGTATGAAGACCAAAAGCAAAAGAATGTGTAATACAGCTCTAAACAGCATTATAATGACAAGCAAAGTGTAGCACATCCTAATGAGGCAGAGCGTATAGGTTTGTAATCAATGTCCTTGTTAGATAGTGACTGTTGCTGACCCTGCGCCGTAACACAACTCTGAGAAACACTGAGCTGTGGAATGCTATTTTCCAAAAAAAAACAGGAAAGTGAAAATTTAGCATAATCAGGTTTTTGCTAAATATGTGGTATAATTTTAGTGTAGGAACCAATTCACACTGTTAACTAGCTACTTATTAGCATGCATATTACTAGCATATTGGCTGTTTATTAGTACTTACAAAGCACATATTATGCATGACCATATTCTACATCCATAATCCTACGCAATACCTAAATTTAACAACTATCTTACTATTAACAAGCAGCAAATTAGGAGTTTATTGAGGCAAAAGCTGTAGTTAATGGTTTGTTAATAGCAAGAACTGGACCTCAAAATAAAGTGTGACAGAATATACATACTGGTGTAACTGCAGAATAATTCAAAGAATGATTCTAGAAAAATTAAAGGAATAGTTTACCGTTTCATAGTTTAAAGTTGAGCTTTCCTTACCCTCAGACCATCCAAGATGTAGATGAGTTTGTTTCTTCATTAAAACAGATTTGGAGGAATTTAGCATTACATCACTTGCTCAACAGTGAATCCTCTGCAGTGAATGGGTGCCGTCAGAATGAAAGTCCAGCTGAGAGTCCATCCCCTATTGTCTTCTCACATCAAAATCCACCAACATATTTGTTAGGAACTGTTTTGAATTGTTGTCACTAGTAGACGGAGCTTAATCTGTGCATATTTATTCCCTGATCCAGAAAAGATAACTTTTTCACTGGAGGAAGCAGTGTTATGGATAATGGACTGAATATTTTAGCCAGAAGCAATGGTTTGAAAAGTTTAAAAATGTCTTGATTATGCATTTGTCTCTGAAAAACACGCAGCTTTTCTCTTCACAAGATGTTAATTGATGGGCTGGAGTTGTGTCGATTACTTATGGATTATTGTGATGTTTTCATCAGCTGTTTGGAATCTCATTCTGACGGCACCCATTCACTGCATAGAATCCATTGGTGAGCAAATGATTCAATGCTAAGTTTCTTCAAATCTGTTCTGATGAAAAAACAAACTCATCTATATCTTGAATGACCTGAAGTTAAGTGAATTTTTACTTTTGGGAGAACTATTCCTTTAAAATCTATTTTATTTCTTCCTTTTCGACTTCGATTTAAGATACATTCCAGTGCATTTTGGGCGTGTATTTAACGGTTAATGTTTAAAAGATGATCTCAGAGCTAATGAGCTCAAATTCTCTCTAAAGTATGCAATGGTATGATGTCATTTCTTTTCTCTTCCCTCATTCATCTTTTATTGTCTCTCCTCTTTTCTTTTCTATACACAAGCTTGCAGAACTCAGAGTCTAGATTTTCCACAAACAACAGCGTTAGTTATTTCCACTCAATAAAAATGCCTCTTAAAAAGCGAGTGGGGAGGACAGAGAGGAATTCCTCTCTGCTAAATTCTCATGGGTCTCTCCAGTGGAGTCTGTCCCGTTTCAAACCTCTCAGTTATATGGGTCAGAGAAGCTGTCACAAATATGCAGCACTCAAACGACTTTTTGTTATGAAAAACAAAAACAAAACAAAACAAAACAAAACAAAACCTCCCAACATATCAATGAAAAAGGAACGAGTGCCGTCCAATCTGTGCATTCTTGACCATTTTTCTCCTTTGTTGGAATGGAATGCCAGTGATGTCATTCTATTTTAACGCATCACATTCCAGGTTGTATGGAGCTCTCAGTAAGCAGTGGCGCTGAGGCCTCAGGAGTGTGCTCTCAGTGACACTCACACAAAGAAAGAGAGTGTGTGAATGTGGCAGAGCAGTTAAAAGTTCAAATGAGCCACGCAGATTGCTCTGTAGCAGTGGGATAGAGGCAAGATGAAAAGCAAATGTGCATTATGAGGGGGGTGTAAACAGCACTCAAGAAAGATAACAGCGTTCTTTTCTCATTTCAATTGTCCATGAAGACTAAATAGTCCTTAAAAAAAAGAAGCTGAGTAGAAATAGATTTGCTTTTTCAGAAGCAATTAAAGGCATAGCTCACCCAAAATGAAAATTCTGTCATTAATTACTCACCCTCACGTTGTTCCTTTGTTAATGTTCAAAACAAAAATTAAGATATTTTTGATGAAATCCGAGTGCTTTCTGACCCTGCATAGACAGCAATGCAACTGACATATTCAAGGCCCAGAAAGTTAGTAAGTACTTTGTTAAAATAGTCCATGTGACATCAGTGGTTTAACCATAATGTTATGATGCTACGAGAATACTTTTTGTGCCAAATAACTCAACAATTCAACAACTGTTGACTTTATTCAACAATTTCTTCTCTTCTGTGTCAGTCTTCGACGTGCGTTCCAAGAGTACCACGATGGATTGCTGTGCTTTGTTTACAAGCAGAAAAAGACGCACACTATACGTAAAACAGTCTTTGTAAACATGTCTGAAGATTACAACAAAGAGGATGACTTGCAATTTTTTGCCCAGCCTTACTTATTTCAACCACAGGGTTGAACAATTCAAAAAAAAAAAAAAAAATTAAAAAAATTCAACAATTCAATTTTTTGGGTGCCACAGAATAAGCGTGTTTTATTTAGGCTATGTTTTTTTTAGCCCTTCAACATTTCAGTCATACTGTCATGTGTTTATATCTCATGTTTTCTTGTCTTTGTCAGTATTTTAATTGTGTAAATGTTCTGGGTACTAAATGTCTTTTCCAACTTATGAACTATATACATTCACAAAGAATTGTTTATTACACAATATCATGGACCATAACTATGTCAGCATCACTTATAGGTGTTGAATTTTAGCTTTAGATCCTTGCATGGTTTCTTATCATGTAGACAACAGGTTAAGTAAAATAGGAATGTGCAATATAGTGCATAAATTTTGCAGAATGCTCCTCTTAATAGTTATTTTTCTAGCTGACTGATAAGGTTATGGATGCCGAATGGTTATTCTGAGGTAAATGTATTGTTGTGTGGCGTTGTTTATGCTTTACACGTTTACCGAAGTTTGAAATACTGTACTGTACAGTAATACTGTTCAAGTTGTACATGAAATAGACACTGCCTGCTTTTCCACGCATTCACTTCGGATGTCTCTGTCATTTCAACCTCTCTCATGCTGCACAATGGAGCTGCTTTCAGGAGTTGTGCCGTCAACGCTAAAGTCCAGCAGAAATGAGGACTGTTTGAGCACTTTTTTCCTCTAAAACTTTGACGCGCATCATCTCAGTTCATTACGTCAACATAGCAAACGATGTCATGGCACAACAGTCAGGAACAAAAAGGCAATACATGCATATTTTGAAATCATAACATATCAATTTATGTAGTCACCACTGGCAACCTCAGCAAGAACTTCACTCGCAAATTAATATTTTTAGTCGTAAATGCGACCATTTTATTCAGAGTCAGGAGCACTGAACTAGAATACAGACAATGAAATAAGAGAGATAGATGTTGTACGTCACAATGCCGTCTCCTGTTTGAACCACTGATGTCACATGGACTGTTTTAATGATGTCCTTACTACCTTTCTGGGCCTTGAATGTGTCAGTTGCCAGAATTTTCATTTTTGGGTGAACTATCCCTTTAAATACCAATGCTTGCAGACAACCAAAAATTATACTGTATGGAATTTTGTCCAAAGATTCTTAGTAGTCATAATTTCAATGCATATAGTTTGAAATATCAAAAATACACACAACACAACAGGACCATTGTTAAAGTTCAAAGAACTTAATTCTTTCTGAGGGATTTTTTTTTCCATAAAATAAAATAAAATAAAAACTATTATTGTTTCCAAGATCAAATTGTTTTTTAATAAAGCAAGATGTTAAATATTATAATATAATATTAATATCTACAAATTTGTGAGTTAAAAATACAATGTCTGAGGTATCAATAAGTGCTGATACTGCACTAAGTATGACTTCTCATAAACCTCTACAAGTGAATAAATCCAAAAAATGCTTCTATCATCGAAGTGACACCATTTTAATGTCTATTCAGCAGTTTCCAAATCTGGTTTTGGCAATAAGACAGCGAATGGACGCCAGCGCACTGCGGGCAGCATGGGACAGTCTTTTCCCTTTTTATTTCCTACATTTCAGCTGCTGTAATTACATTCTCTTACTTTCTCTCTTCTCCATCTCTCTCTTTAAAGCTTCCTCTCAAGTGGCACCATCTCTCGCTGCACCTCAGTGAATCGATCCATTTTACTCTTCTCTGGCCTCTAGTCTTTTGTCTCATTTTGGCTGTCACTCAGGATTACAGCCAGTCTTCTGCTTTTTGCAGATCCCGCCAACTTCTCTTTTACCCAAGTTACGCTTCTCAATCTATGTCCCGCCTTCCATCTGTATCTAGGCTCTGTTCCAGCTGTCCAGGCCCGTCTGCAGTGGCTGTGTATGAAGAGTCATGGACTGGGAGAGCTGGGTCAATGGCTGACATGTGTTTGCTGAAGGAAGTGTGCTTGTTTTCAGTCCCACATTCTTCACAATGGCCTTGTTCTTTGCACAAGGCACCATAATATGGTGAAGGACTTGTCTGCAAAGATGGATGTTGTATTCTCACTCAGAAATGGCCATGTACTGCTCTGTTTTCTTAGCTATCATTAACACCACTTTAGTTGTGAATTATGGTAATTTATTCAAAGGAGACAGGGGTGTTTTATGGTCCTGTGAGGCCCGGGACACCACCCTCTTGTCCCCTACTAGACATCTGACGCAAGTCTGTTGTATAGTCATCGATTACACATAGTCAACCTACTTTCTGTTGCCAGTACAGAGCACTATTACTGTATAACTCTCTGAATAGTTTAGCATGGTAATGGATATGACAATGTAGATGCATTTGGTCTTGAAAGAATTGATTTGCTGTGCTGCTGCTATTGATGCAGAGCAAGTGCAGAGACTATCTACTGCCAATAAATCCACAGACAAGCTGCTGCGAACATGAACTGCTGCTGCACAACATACATGATGCATACGTACACATACATAAATTACCCGTAGCAGATCTAGACAGGTGGAGCTGGGGGAGGTAGAGGGTTTCTGGCTTGCTCAAAGAATTCATTCCTGAATTAAAATGTCATGATAATTTACTCACCCCCATGTCATACAAGATGTTCATGTCTTTCTTTCTTCAGTTGCAAAGAAATTAAGGTTTTTGATGAAAACATTTCAGGATTTTTCTTAATATAGTGGACTCCAATGAAGATAAATGGGTTGAAGGGTTTAAACTGCAGTTTCAGTGCAGCTTTAAAGTGCTCTACACGATCCCAGTCGAGGAATAAGGGTCTTATCTAGCAAAGCGATCTGTCATTTTCTACAAAAAAATGACAATTTATATACTTTTTAACCACAAATGCTCATCTTGCACTAGCTCTGCGATGCGCAACTACAACTTTACGTGTTACGTAATCACGTTGGAAAGGTCACGCTTGGTTAGTTGTTCATCTGTGTACTTCGGTTTAAAAAGTTAAGGTCTCATTCATTTCAAAATTGTGTGACGTTGTTTTTCCTTTTTTGTAAAGAACGTACTTCTGCCTACGCCACACGTGACCTTTTCAACATGACTACATAATGCATGATGTTGAGCTAGTGCAAGTTTAGCATTTGTGGTGAAAAATTATATAAATTTGTATATTTTTTTTAGAAAATGACTAATCGTTTCGCTAGATAAGACCAGTGTTGCCAATTTTGCGATTTTCCTGTGAAATTGGGCTAATTTCACACTGTTGCCATGGATTAGAGCTGAAGATCTTTGCCCGAACCCGACAGGACCCGACGGGACCCGATGGATTCAGTCGGTTTCGGGCTTAACTTATATCATTTTACATGGGCTCGGGCCGGGCACGGACTTGCGCTCCGGCTTGCGCGGTAAATGAGCGGTCCTGTGATGCGTTTCGATTAGCGCGAGAAAGATGCGAAAATGGATAGATGGAAAGATGCTAAATGCATAATGTAGACAGGGTATATAGGCTAATGTTGGCATTATTCTTTTATTAAATTTCAGCTGCTATTCACCGTCGCGTTGAGGCCAGATTGTGGAGAGAAGTAGCGAAGCAAATCCCGCAGAGCCTTTATCTTAATTTCATTATTGCCAAATACCCATCTTAATTTAGAATTGATCTTAATTTAATTTGTTAAGAAAGACTAATTTTTATTGGCGGGTTGGCCTAGCGTATGCCCAGGCCTATTTAGAGTGCTGAGATGTTACGATGTTACAGAGGACTTATTTTATTTATTTGTTCCAACTTCCAAGTGGCCTATAGCCTAAGTTAGTCATGAATAAATTATGTTAAAACATGTATAAATGACTCATTCTTGACAAAAGGCAAAAGAGCTGTGTGCTTGCGCACATTTGAATAATGTCGGGCTGTAAACGGGTTTGGGCTTTTAAAAAGCTGTCAATCAAAATGTACTTGTCGGGCTCGGGCCGAATTCTGTCGGGCTCGGGCACTGTCGGGCCTAACTTTTAAGGCTGATTACAGCTCTACCATGGATTGTTTTTCATGTCCACAGGTTGAAGCAACCCTAATAATGTAATATTTAACCCCTGGAATGCTAATTTTACCAGGGGTACCCCACCAAAAAATTTGTATTTTACCCCACAGAACACGATTTTTAACAGGGGACCCCCTCAAAACATGATTGGGCTACTTTTGAGTAGCAATTGAAAGTGAAAGTGACAACATACTGTCAACTATGGTGACCCATAGTCGAAATTGGTCCTCTGCATTTAACCCATTTAGCAATTGGGGTTCAGTGCCTTGCTCAAGGGCACTTCAGTCATGGTATTGAAGGTGGAAAGAGTGCTGTTTATTCACAATCCCCACCTTCAATTCCTGCTGGTGCAAAAATCGAACCAGCAACCTTCAGGTTACAAGCCCAACTCTCTAACCATTAGGCCATGACTGCCCTCATGACTGGGTGGGTTTTGTTGTGAAAACCTGGCAACCCTGGATAAGACCCTTATTTCTTGGCTGAAACTGCAATTTGGACCTTCAACCCATTGATCCCCACTGAAGTCCACTATATGGAAAAAATCCTGGAATGTTTTTTTCCTCAAAAACCTTAATTTCTTTTCAGCTGAAGAAAGAAAAACATGAACATCTTGGATGACATAGGGGTGAGTAAATTATCAGGAAATTTGAATTCAGGAGTGAACTAATCCTTTAAAACCACTGAACAAAACTATTTAAATATTGATTAGCAAGTTCATTGGCTGATGCAACAGAGACCACTACATATCCATTTTCTGAAATGTTCGCATCTATTGCCACTGTCTAAATAGGGCAGGATCACATAGACTCTTTTTTTATTTACTTCAAGTACTCCCTGAGTTCTAAAGTAAATATATCAATAATTTAACAACACATTTGCATGTTTACAGTTCTATGATGTTGGTTAATGATCACATGACATGCAAGTAAATATATAGAGGTTGTATCTGCAGAGATTTTTATACTATAGGGAGATAAGAGGGTCTGTATTACCTACTACTGGAGAAAGCGTAACAGCTAACTTGGATCATGTGTTCCTTAATAACCAATCACATTACAGCCTTGACGTCACTGAATTTCAGTCAGAGTTGTGCGACACTCAGTCGCCATTTATGGAAACCATAGGAATTAATGAGAAATGTCTTAAGCTGAATCCCACCTGTCGCAAAAAGTCAGTGACTTTTCTTATAAAATAGCATTTTTTTCCTGGGAAACTCTAAAAATAGTTAAATCCAAAAGTATTGTTTAGTACAACATTTACAAGATTAGCCGATAGGCTGTCGATTCATTAAATGATAAGCCGTTTCTTCTAAAACGCTATTTATTCAGCGCAGTGGAGCCTCTCTTCCATTGACATCCATTCAAAGAAAACGGTGTCTGTAAATTTACTTCCGTTAAAGTTACAGCATAGCAAAACTGTAAACAATTCCTCCATCTTCAGAGAAAAAAAAAATTGGACAGTTTTTTTTGAACAGCTGTCTATTTTTCAGTCTGATAATCTTTTTTATTTTTGTCTGTGCACACATGAAAAAGGGTTTCTTTGGCTGATCACATATTGTTTTTTAAGGAAAAGAAAACTTTTAAAACTGTAATACACCCTGTTGCACTCTGTCTGTCTAGCTGTTGTTGAACAAAAGAACACCTCTGAGAAATGTGTCAGGGTCTGGTGGACCCTAATTACACAGGGCCTCCTTGAGACTGTCGTTTAGACATCCCATTTTGCTTTCCCATTTTAAAAGCCTGTAATTTTCTGGAGAACAAGCATCACAAAAATGAGTTTATTTTGGATATAAACCAGAAAATAGTCTCTATTATGTCTACTTTTACTCTCCCTGTCCCAGTACCCAGTACCACATCGTGCACCAGTGTCAGAACGTGCAGAGCTAGATTTCTTGATCCCTTGTGTAATTTCCCTCATCACCTCATCCTTCCCACTGTCTGTTCCTCCTTCTCATTACAAGGCTCTTTCAAGCTCTGCCAGCAGTGATGGCTATACAAAACAAGGCCATAAAACACCACCACAAAGCCAGTGACAAGACACTGCGCGTTCATAGAGAGACAAGGGGGAGGGAATAGTCAAAGGAAAGTGGATGAGAGAAACAGATGGTAAACAATGCAAACTACAGAGTGGTGATGAAGGTGATATGAAAAGAAAGAAAAAGAGAAAAATCAAGATAAGAGTGAAAGCTTATCAAACATGAGATAACAGTGACAGAGATACAGGAAAGACTGAAAAGAGTGGATATTTTTCCCCCAGTGCTAATATGCAGCAGATGGTTTCTAGTCAGAGTATGAAATATATTACAGCTCACAAGCAACACTGAGCAACACAACAACCATAGCAAGTTTGCATCAGCCCTGTTCTTCGAACAAAAGACTTTTGTATCTGCACTAAAGTTCAATTTTAGTATTCAGCTGTTTTTGTAAGTCTAAATGAACATATGATCAGTTCCAGACAGAATCTGCAGATTTTTCAGAGACTGAGATGAACAGCTTGAAACATCTGCTCTCATTTTAGCTCTTTTTCCCTGTGTCCCACTGGTATAACCAGGTGAGCTGTGTTTATATCCTCTTTATAAAAGACTGACCAGCTGTTTGTGGACACTACACTCACACCCTGAGGGAGAAAAAATTCCTTCTCTCAGAGCCTCGTTGCAAGAGATTACTGAAAGCATTTTAGTGATGCTTATAAATACTGACTGTGCTGACAGGAAAAATGCCGTGTATCATTATATGGGGCCATGAAGACATCAAGTCCAAATCCAATGTGTGAGGAACATCCTGCCTAGTAAAGGCTGAAAAATACAACACTTTTCAAAACTGGACAGATTTGATAAACACTAGGCATCATCTGTTTGTCGACTGGGCTTCTTACACTAAACGACTGAAGATCAGACACTACAAGACTTTCAAGTCACTCCGAACACAACAAACTCACACAAAAACATGTGCCACATAGCTAACAGTTTGTGTTTAAAAAACACAGTTTGGGTTTAAAATATAAAATGTGTTTGTTATCCTTTGAATTGAATGAAATCATTATCTGAAGCAGAAAAATCAGAGCTTTTTCAGTGAAATCTGTCAAATCTGGTTGGACTTTCAGCCACTAGTGTCGACTCGTCCAGACTGTAAATTGAGGCAAAAATCTGGAAAGTCATGTAATTCAGCTTTCATCTATTTGACGGCAGCAGATGTGTCCTTTGCTGCCTATGAAAACCCCAAATGCTTTGTTTGCGTTTTGGCAGTTGGTGGAAATGGTGTCTGATAGAACTAATGAACACATACAGTTGAATTCAAATGTTTACATACACCAAAATAATTATTTTGCCAAAACAAGTGATTATACAAAATGCATGTAATTTTTATTTAGTACTGACCTGAATAAGATACTTCACATAAAATACGTTTACATATAGTCCACAAGAGAAAATAATAGCTGACCCTGTTCAAAAGTTTACATACACTTGATTCTTAATACTGTGTTGTTACCTGAATGATCCACAGCTGTGTTTGTTTGTTTAGTGATAGTTGTTCATGAGTCCCTTGTTTGTCCTGAACAGTTAAACTGCCCACTGTTCTTCCAAAAAATTCTTCAGGTCCCACAAACTCTTTGTTTTTTCATTATTTTTGTGTATTTGAACTCTTTTCAAGAATAATTGTATGATTTCTAGATCCGTCTTTTCACACTGAGGACAACTGAGTGACTCATATGCAACTATTACAGAAGGTTCAAATGCTCATTCATGCTTTAGAAGGAAAAATCACGGGGGGTGAAAACTTGAATTTGAAGATCAGGGTAATTTTAACTTATTCTGTCTTTTGGGAAACATGTAAGTATCTTCTGTAGCTTCTGAAGGGCAGTACTAAATGAAAAAAATAAGAAAAATGTACAGATCTTCATTCTGTGCAAAAGTTTTCACCCCCTGGCTCTTAATGCATTGTTTTTTCTTCTGGAGAACCAGTGAGCATTTGAATCTTCTGTAATAGTTGCATATGAGTCCTTCAGTTGTCCTCAGTGTGAAAAGATTGGTCTCACAGTCATATAGTGATTGTTGGAATAAATTCAAATACAAAAATGATAAAAGCACAAAGAATTTGTGGGACCTGAAGGAATTTTCTGAAGAACAGCGGGTTGTTCAGGACAAACAAGGGACTCATGAAAAACTATCACTAAAAAAAACAGCTGTGGATCATTCAGGTAACAACACACTATTAAGAACGATTTTTGAACAGGGTCATTTTTTAGAAATTGAACTATTATTTTCTCTTGTGGACTGTATGTAAATGTCTTTTATGTGAAATATCTTATTCAGTTCAGTACTAAATAAAAAATAACATGCCTTCTGTATGACCCCTGTTATTTTGGTAAAATAATTAACATTTTGCAGATTCTACAATGTATATGTAAACTTTTGACCTCAACTGTAAACACTGTCTACTGATAAGCAAGTATCGCTGTTATTAAAAATTGTTTGGTTATTGCCTAAATGGTTTAGAATTTAGCAGTTAGCCCCTGCTGATGTAAGACACCTCTTTCTCCTTCAACAGCCATTCAAAGGTAGTTGTGTATTCTGATAAAAGAAGTTACATTTACACTGATTACAATGGCTCCATTGAGGTGAGAGGGAACACTCATGGACAGCTCTCACCTCCTTGGTTGTCTCTTAGCACACGTGCATGTGTTCTGGATCATTAGACATGACGCTATGGTTCTTTGGAAGCCTGTCTGCAAGCAGTTTCCATATGAGGGGCTTTCATACAAAACACTAAGTCATTGACCGACTCGGCTGTGAGGCAGCTGGCTTTTCTGGCACAGCTACCAAAATGCATTAGGAACAAAATGATAGCATAGTGCATTTACATTTCTCTCATTATAACACCATGAAAGACAAAGGCATTACTTCGGGAAAGATCAAAACAACAATTTCCGTATGGTCTGATTTGTAATTTACTCAAATGCACCATTATTAGTAAAAAAAAAAAAGCACAGCAGACCATCATTAGAGCCTAGTTAGTCTCTTAGTAAAGACCAGTCAGCTCCAGCAGACAGGGTATTGTGACCCTGACAGTGTTCTCTTTCACTACACCTCTCTTTTTCCTTACCTCACGCTCTCTTTCTCCCTCATTTTCTTTTTCCCTCGGTAACTTCTATTTTTATCAGGGCTTAAAGCGCAGTCGATTCACCTGCTGTAAGGCAGCAGGGAAACGCAGGTAGAAAGCCACTCAAAACTATGCAAGCACCGTTTTTGATCGTAGGATGGGATTTAGGTAACTGCATTATCCTGCCTCTGTTATTACATTTAGTCGTGCTAGAAAAACCCCAGTGCCGTGAGAAGTTTGTGATGATGTGTTTGTTTGTGTGCGTGTGTGATAAAAATTTCACATTCTGGACCGTCTTCTCCTATTTTCTTTGTACAATAATGTATATGGTAAACAACAGAGAGAGACACAAGATAAGACTGAAAGGGAAAGAAAAAAGGGCTCTTAAAACTGAACTGTTGGCTATTTTTCTGGATTCTTTTATTGCACAACCAGAGATTTCTTTAGAGTTTGATCCTTAAGCATGCCAATTTGTGCATGGGCTTTTGTGCATTAAGTTCATCCAAAAATAAAAATTCTCTTATTATGTACACGCATTCATGTTGTTTCAAACTTGTATGACTTTTCTTCTGTGGAAGATTAAATATCGCTTACAATGATGTCTTAAAGGTAAACTATTATGTAAAAATCACTTTTATAAGGTGTTTGAACACCCACTCATTTTTTAGAATCCAAATAAAACATAAACAGTCTCTCTGAATGCGCAATTCCAAATTTCTCCCTATACGTACACATCATCATAAGGAAAAAATCCCGTCCATTTGTGATGATCTCTGCCATATTAGCATAGACAGCCCTGAGTGAGAAGCAGCAGTCTGCCATCACTGGAGATATACAATGTAAGCCCCAAAGAGGCATTACAAGTGTTGTGTTTTGGGATGCACCAGCAGACATAAGAGTCTCCATAGACTCCCTTCATCTGAGCCACTGAGGATACTGTGTTTAGGGATCAATACCAACGCTTCGTGTGCAAACGTCAGCTCCAGACAAAGTTAGTATCAGGCGTTTGTTTTCCAAATTGCCTTTCTGAAAGAGCTTTTTGGCACTCTGTAAGGCTAATGTTGCTAATGTTACCATTGTCTCTGCCTGTTTCCACTGATGCTCCCTTCAGGTGCTACCAGAATGATCGTAAATAGGAATATGGTAGTTAAAAACTGCATATGAAAGCAATGTAAAGACAACCGCTTAAATTTGTCAGGCTCATAGCTTGAGAGCACGTAATGGCACCATGAGACAGCTATGTCGTTATTTTTATCACACCATGCTCCCCATCTGTGCAATTCATAAACGTGCATTTATTATGCACAGTACAATCAGATGACTGACTTTTAAACTGATTCCGGTTCTAATATATAAGGCTGAAAACTGTACTGAGAGTTTCTGACATTTTGAGTGCGTGAGATTGTCTTGTTTTGTTTTTTTGTTGGCTCTTGAAGCTCCACCTTCTTCTGAAAAGGGGGCCGGGAGCACCGGCTCATTTGAATTTAAAGAGACAAAAACAGCGCATTTTGGCTTATACCCTAAAAATAGCAATTTTAACTAGCAATTTTAAATTATCCGTCGGATATTTTGAGCTAAAACTTCACATACACACTCTGAGGACATGAGAGACTTATTATTGTATAAAAAGGGGCATAGTAGGTCACCTTTAATGTTTTATTCGAACATAGGCTCATTGGAAATACGTGCCTTTACTTAGATTTCTGCAAAACTGAAAAAACGAACCTATATGTACGAATCACTGCAGTTTCCAGTTGAAATTAACACTAGAGGCAGTAAAACTCTCACAATTGTTATTCCCTTTCACACAAAGTATAATTTACACACAAAGTATTGAAAAATAAAGTCTAATTTTCACACAATTGCTTGCAAAATATTATATTATGGCTTCAAAACAATTTGAACATCCTGTGCGATTTGAAAACTGATACTTTTGAAGGTTGTCATCACATATACAGCTTCATATGCTTGAGTTTTCTAATTCAGTTTGTTCAGTAGCTCACGTGATACGACTATGCGCTTGAGTAATGAAGAGCTCCGCTACGAATTCTGTGAAACTACGGTTCGGGAAAACATCTCAACTCTGCATTAGGAAGTTAAAATAGCATGGCTGCATCAACAAATGCGTTTTTATATCACTTTTGCATTTGTTAACACTATTGGTTAGGTTTAGGATTGGGTTTGGTGTAGGGGATATTTCCAACATGATAAAGCATTAACCTTTAGCGACACTCCCTGGATATTTGAATTCTGAACAGCCATAATACGTACCTTAAACAGCATAATAAAAATGCAGCTATACGTGCCTGTACTAACGTCATAAAACTGTGCCACGGTCATGTATTGAATGTGTGTTTTAGCACCGGTCTCTGGACATTTCACTTTGAAACTGCCGCAAAATATGCAGTAAGGTACGTAATTACATGGCTGCAGAAATGTATGTAGAGGCACATGTTTTTCAATGAGCCTGGGTTGTTTTATTCTGTCCATACAGTTAAAGGCAATGGTAACTAAAACTCGTCTTTCAAACATCTTCTTTTATGTTGCACAGAAGAAAGAAAGTCATGCAGGTTAGGAACAACAGGGTGAGTAAATAATGGCAGTAAATGATGACAGAGCAAGTTTCTTGCTGACTACCTATCATAAAACATGCAATAAAGCGCAAAACTTAAAACCCCATTGACTTTCTCTATAGAGAACTGCTTGGCAATAATGTGCAAACCTTTTAGTTAAGACTACCACAAAAGATTGTTAAGCAATGATATTAGTATAAATCAATAGTTGTGTACTGCAACCTCATTTTTGTTCAGTTATATCATTCACTTAGTTAACTGGATGAGTAGTAGTAGTTCATTACAATTATTGACCTGTCTTATTCTCATATACTTTTTTTTTTGCTTTAGGTTTATGATTTGTGTTGGAGCTGGTTTGATTCTCCATTTGTAGCAAATGAATGTGAAAAAAAAATACTTCATAATGTTTCTTTGCATCAGATTTCAACATGCACACAAATCTATACACTTCCACTTATAATGTGCAAATTCTGCCAACCAACTACGAAATCATTCCAGCACAAATTGTATTTGTAGGAGTAGGAAATTCAGTGTGTTTTAATTTGGGGTGACACTCTTTAAGAGCTTGTCTATGTAAGCAGCACATCATGCCTTTAGGGAACACAAGCTCTGACAGCTCCAAAGCCCCCACTGAGTGAGATACAAGAAAGAGACAAACCACAGCACGAACTGCGTGAATAGTGGAGAGAAGAATCATGCGGGTTGCATGACACCCATTATGAGTTGCTGTTCTTTTAGCTTAAGTGTTTTCTTATCAAGCGTGTCAGCATGAAATTACTTACAGATCATTTTAGAGTGGAGACCATACAATAGTGTGCATGTTGTAATACAATAGCATGCTTTAACTACAACTACTTTTCATTAAAATTAAAAAATGATGCTTGGTAATCTCATGTGATACATTTTTAAAACTAAAGCCACTTTGTTTTGAGCACACAGTATATTTGTGCTTGGTTGAGAAACTGCAGATGTTTTACACAGGAAGTACATTCTTGATACGTGTGTCACTGACACAAGAAACAACTTTCACCAAAATGTGTTGTTTTTAAAAATACATGAAAGTAGAAGGCTTTATCTTGCATTTCAAAGGTCATTTTCACAATGTAACGTAAGAATGTTTTCATTTGTAAGTGTTGAGTTCCTCTTCTTGTGTGGCTTAAACGCTGCTCACCTGGCAGGTTGTTATTACACCAGACAGCGAAAGAACACAATTAACCCAACACTAACAAAGACAACATATGGCCCCTATCATCAGTTCAAGCTGAGCATTGAAATCAGTGTAAACTCACTGGCCAAACACCTCCTAACAGTTTGTTATCTGATTGGTTTTAACAGCTGTCTGTTTACAGCTCTTTTAAAAAATTCCAATGCAAAGACCACCAACCTCTCACCACACACTGAGGTCATTAACCACACAAACACAAACCAGGTGATGCAAATGTGCGTTTCGTGACAGATGCATCTTGACATCTCAGCTGTGCCTTTATAAATTGGGTACAGTGATTATTAGAGTATAATTTGCAAGAAAATACTATTTTAAATACTATTTTATACTTCAAAAATTCATGTTTAATTCAATGTGCCGTCTCTTTCTAATTATTTGTAAAATTTACTAGCAATTTCTGAGTGAAAATTGTTTCACTACCAACTTTTTTCAATGCAAATGAGGGGAAAATTACATAAAAAAGTATTTCTTCACAACACATCAAAGCTATATACAAAATAAAATTGTAGCAGTAGTAGTAGCAGCTAGTAGTATAGTTAGTCAATTGCACGACTAATCACGTGATGTCAACATGACGGCGCCCATGAAGTTGCGACCCGCTCAATGCACCATTTTTTTTTTGGGGGGGGGCTAGTAGACTGATCTCAGGAGTCATCTAATGTAGTTGAACGCCATTACAACTCTTTTTCATTATTTATAAAACTTTTCCAATTAGCAAAAAGAAGAAAATATTGAGTTCAGCTTTAAAATAATCATTATTAGCCTACCCCCTTGTTTTGTTCTAAGTTAACGGTACTTGACCGGACTCGTTTCTTCTACAGTTCATTAGGTGCAAGTTGGATTCCAGAAAGACTATAATCCGGATCCCCATAAACATTTTTAAAAAGACGAGTTATTCTCCTTAATGAACGCATGTTTGATATAACTTACCTCGGCATGACAGCAGACAACAGCCAGGAGGAAAAACACGGGTAAACATCGAAACATCTGTAACGGGCGTAGCGGGCGGAGAGAAGAGAGAGAGACGGGAGGAAAAGACATTACAAACAGAGAAAGCGTACAAACAGAGAAAGGCGATACGACACAAGTTGTTTAGATGCTGTAAAAGATGGTGTTCAGGTTTCTCACCATTTTTGTAAGAAAAGCCGATTGAGTGTGCTGGACGAGGAAAAGCGCGGCGTCTCGGTCCGCTGTAGATGTGGATCTGAGGATGTGATCGCAGGAAACTCGAGCAGCGCTCAGGAATCCGTTTCTTCCCCCTCCGTGACGTGACGTGGCCCGTGAAACGCCGTGGAGCAGATCCAGATAAAGAGCACACGCTCAAATTCACACACTCCTCGGTGAGTGAGTGAGTGTCCGACTCAAACTGCTAGAGGTTACAGAGTCCATATTACACCAGTCCAGGGTATATTGTGTGCAAATTAATTAAATTGCAAGAAAACATTGCTTGTGTGGTAGCAATGCAGTGGAATATTGTTTTAGGTCAAATAATAGTTAGAAAAGTTGTAAAATAAAATTAGATTTGAAAATAAAGGCAGACAAAGGGACACAGACTGAGACTGATAATATGTGATATATAGATGGATATAGATTCTGCATCTAGTGTAAAAGAAATTACCATTTTAGTATGAAAATGGATGGAACACATGGCAAATTATGCCAATTGCAATTCAATATGCAAATGTATAATCGCTGTTGGTTACATTTGGAATGCTGACCATTATATGGGCAAGATTTTAATTTTCCTTGGACATTCTTATATATATATATATATATATATATATATATATATATACAGTCATGTGATAAAGTTAGGACACCCTATTGAATTTCATGGTTTTCTGTATCAGGACATAATAAAAAATATCTGGTCCTTGGCAGGTCTTAAAATTTGGAAAATAAATCCTCAGATAAACATCATCACATGACATATCACACAGTGTCATTATTTATTTAAGAAAAATACAGCCAAGAGGGAAAGGCCATGTGTGACAAACTTAGGACACCCTATGAGTCAATTGCTTGTAGATCCACTTTTAGCAGCAATAACTTGAAGCATTAATTTTCTGTGTGACTTTATCAGTCTCTCACATCGTTCTGGAGGAATTTGGACCACTCTTCTTTTCAACGTTGCTCCAGTTTATTAAGGTTTGTGGGCGTTTGCTTATGCACAGCTCTCACCACAGCATTTGAGTCAGGATGAGCTCTGGACATGGACTGGGCTATTGCAACACCTTGATTATTTTCTTTTCAGCCATTCTGTTGTAGATTTGCTGGTTTGCTTGGGATCATTGTCCTGTTGCATGACCCAATTTTGGCCCAACTTTAGATGTCGGACAGATGCCCTCGCATTTGACTCTAGAATACTTCGATATACAGAGGAGTTCATTGCCAACTCAATGACTGTGAGGTGTCCAGGTCCTGTAGCTACAAAACAAGCCCAAAATTATCAGCCCTCCTCCAGCGTGCTTATCTTTTGGTATGAGGTGTTTGTGCTGATATGCTCTTTAGGTTTTCGCCAATCTTGGCGCTGTGCATTATGGCCAAACTTCTACACTTCGGTCTTGTCTGTTCAAAGGACATTATTCTAGAAGACTTGTGTTTTGTTCAGATGCAACTTTGCAGACCTAAATTGTGCTGCAATGTTTTTTTTAGACAGAAGCTTTCTTCTGCCAAGCCTTCCAAACATGCCATTTTTGTCCCATATTTTTCTAATGGTATTGTCATGAACTTTATCATTTAACATGTTAACTGAGGCCTGTAGAGTCTGAGGTGTAGTTCTTGGGTTGTCTGCCATTTCTCTCTTTACACAGTCTGATCTTGGGGTGAATTTTCTGGGACAACCACTCCTGGAAGGAGAGGTGTCTGTTTTCAATGTCTTCCACTTGTGAATAAACTTCAAATTGTTTGGAAATGGCCGTATTACTCTTCTCAGATTGATGGCAGCAACAATTGCTTCTCTAAGATGATTGCTGATGTCTTACCTCCTTGGCATTGTGTTAACACACACCTGAAGGCTCCAGACCAGCAAACTGCCAAAGCTTATGCTTTTATAGAGGCGCTCAGACTTGCTGATGATCAGTTAATCAAAGGTATTGATTAGCAGTGCTTGACTGTTATTTACCCTCTTAATTCCAATGTAAACAGTAAGAATGTCCTAACTTTGTCACACATGGCTTTTCCATTTTGGCTTTATTTTTGTTCAGTAAATAATGACACAGTGCAATTTGTCATGTTTTGTTGTTCATCTGAGGTTTTATTTTCAAAATTTTAAGACCAGCCAAAGACCTTTTTTTTTAATGATGTCCTGATATGGAAAACCATGAAATTCAAAAGGGTGTCCTAACTTTTTCACATGACTGTATATAGAGAGAGAGAGAGAAAGAGAGAGAGAGAGATTAAATTGCACTTTAAAATACTCATATTCATACTTAATTACTTTTAATATGGATTACATGATTACATATTATTTACACAATAGCAATAATTTATTCATAGTTTATTTCACTGGTTCTCAGTCCTGGTCCTAGGGGCCCCCTGCTCTGTCTCCCTAAAGCCGGGCTCACACTACAGGATTTTTAGCCCGATTTTGCCCTCCCGAGAATCGGAGCAAAAATCTTGTCGAGCACCTCGATCGGTCTCGATGTTCGGCACGGATTATCTGGTAATGTGAGACATTCACAGATTGAATCTTGCACCTCCCGATCTGTTCTCACACAAATCGGGGCTGCCCCGATCATATCAAACATGTTTGATATTCAGGATTTTAAATCGGGATGATCACGACTATGATTACATCAGTACTTTCACAACAGGCAGTGTGCGACTGCAAAACAGCTGCTGTACGGTCCATTGGATAGTGGAGATGGAGGAAACTGTTTCTTATGTTTTTGTAGTCACTGTCTGTATAATATGTTGAAAAAATACCACAACCGCCTGAAGGAAAGCACTGGAGTGAAATTGTCTCAGTTTTCTACATAGTGAGTGCATAAAGCTGCTAGCACGCTAGCTAACATATGTAAACGTTAGTTGCTGAAATGACGTTCTGTTGCAAAAGATCACGTGAGGCGCTCCCTCCCTCATGATAATCTTAATAATATCTTGTAGTGTGTGATGCGCCACAATTTTCAAATCTTGTAGTTTGTGCATGTTTAAGATTTAAGGGAAGATAATCAGCAAAAATTCTCCTTGTGCGCTGCAACCAGATTTCATAATCGGTTAGGATTTAAAAATTCCTGTATTGTGAGCCCAGCTTTATTTAACACACCTGATTGAGATCATCAGATCATTAGGAGAGAGAACCATGGACTGAACTAACAAGCTGATAATCTCAGTCAGGTGTGTTAAATAAGGGAGACATGCAAAATGTGCAGAGTAGGGGGCTCCCAGGACTGGAATTGAGAACCACTGGTTTATTGTATAGTTTATTCTCCCTAATAGAGTGTTTTCACGTTACGTCATCAATCCGGAAGTCAGCCATTGCGGTGGCACTGAGTGTAAACAATGCCATTGAACCGAATGGAACTCGCGTATACACTGTAAAAAACGATTTGTTAAGTCAACTTAAAATAATTTGTAGCCTGACTGCCTTAAAGTTAGTCAACTCAAAAAAAGTTTATTCAACTTTAAATGTTAAATTATACTACGTGACAACTTAGATATTTGAGTTGAATCAACTTAAAATTTTAAGGCAGCTGGGTTACTTACCCATCTGTTAAGTTTAGCAAACACAAATATCTAAGTTGTTACTTAGTACAACTTAACATTTCAATTTGACTAAACTTATTTTAGTTTACTGAACTTAAAATTTTAAGGCAGCAGGGTAACAAATTATTTTAAGCTGAGTCAACAAATTATGTTTTTTATTTTTTACAGTGTAGGTTTGGCGAAAAAACGAAGAAACTAAAGTAATTCACTATGTCAAGATAAGAAATAGAGGGAAGAACTATCGGGTCATCTGCCCGACAATGGAGGCAGATCGTACAGATGTTTACCACTTATTACAGGGCTGGACAATATGGACTGTCCTGTGGCCCGTGCAAATACATTCACTGCACTGCATTCGTGTTCCAAAATGTCATTTGTGTGGAAATATTATGTTATTATTATACTTAGTCTGTAAAAGGCCGTTAACAGCTGAAGACGGACATAAAAAGGAGAAAATACTGTAGCAGGCAGATCAATCTCACTGTTCACGATGCACAAAATATTGGAAGAAACCCATAATAATGAATTGGGGGTAGGAGTTTATAAGAATGTGTCTCTGAGGGGAACTGTGTGTTTTCAGAAAAGTTTACATGGCTTTTTCTTTTCATCTAGCATCTGTATAACGCATTATAAAGCAGCGTAGTGGAGCTTTGTGTACAGCAGTAACCAAGGAAACACTGCTTAGCATTGAGCCCTGTATTAACTTTAGTTTGTCAGAATAAAACAACCTTTTCTGCTTAATAAGTCCTTTTCTATATGATTTAGCAGCTTCCACACATTTTCCGTAGTTTAGACGGCATAAATTAGTAGAACAACGTCTTCAGTGGTACATTAACCGTGCAATTAATGCTTCTGTTTACATATGAGTATCGCCGCAATGGCCGCGCATCCGGGTTACTGACCAGAACGTGACATCGGTGCAAACCCTCTATTTCTCTTTTTCTCTTATCCACAAGTTTCCGGGGGGCACTACTGTAAAAAAGAACGTGGGTACAACTTCCGGTGAGGCGGCGGACGTAGTATACCAGTGGTATTTGTGTGCTAATTAGTGAGGAGCCTAAGTGTTTTTTAGACCATTGTTTACTTTGTAAAGATGCACATCTTTATGAGATGTCATTACCTTCTTGTATGCACAACAATGACTGTCAACTAGTGAAATGACATTTGAACCGAGCTTGTGTTAAAGGGCATGCTAGATGAAGCCTCGATTCGAGACTTGTTAACGCAGAAATCCCTTTCGTAAAAGCCTCACTTTCTGTCCAGTCATGTGCGCGATTTACTTTGCGTGTCCTAATGTTCGAAACCCAGATTTGACTTTGCGAGTACATTTTCAGTGGGACCTCTTTAATAATTACATTATTTATTATTTATTACTATTTAATAATTACATTATTATATACCCAGTCAATGAGTAATATGAATAATACAAATTATTTCAGGAAAATTAAATATATGCCATATATATGCAATTAATATATGTGTACATTATTCTTCTATAGACCATTTCGCTAGATGTAAACAACACTGGTCCAGAAGCGCTTCCTGTTTTTTTGTTTTTTATTTTTTTTTTTTTATTTCGCATATACAAATACATCTTAAAGGTGCTAATGTAACATTTTCATCCAGTGAAATGTTATGTTGGTTGTATTTTGTTTGTGATGTTTGTGTAAAGTAAAAAAAAAAGAAACAGGAAGTGTATCGGGACCAGTATGTTTACATCTAGCGAAATGGTCTATTACATCATATTGATATTCGTACTGACATTGAATGAAACTATATTCAATGGGTAAATTAATTTATCAGAGTCAGATATTCAACAAAGACACACACACACGGTTAGGCTTTTATTTGTGCATATAACATGGACAGATCTATGGAAATTGTGGCGAATGCTTATTCCGACGGAGCTTTAGTCTTTTGGCTGCTTTTTTTTTTTACTAACCTCCAGATCGCGCTGTTTTTGACACTCGCGAAGCTTTGAAACTTTTCCCAAAACAGTCAGAGGAAAGTCTCGATGTTTCATGAACACAATAATTTTTATTTGAATTATCACTCAGTCGATTATTTTACTTTGGAATGTATTACTTTGGAAGGCGTTTGTCTTTCAAACACATTTAAATGCGCAAATTCGATCCACTTTCACTTAATATATTTTTATTTGAAGTAATCCTGAATAAATAATTTATTCAATATAATTTTTTAAGTGATTTAAAAATAAATCTCATAATAATTTTAATGTTCATTGCTATCTGATGAAATGAAATGCTGGTAAAAAAATACAATATAATTTTTTTTTAGTAAATGTATTATTTTGACTAATTATAAAATTATTTGTTTTAACATTTTTATGATTTAGTTAATCTCCCTGGAGTTCCTTCACAACTTAGTTTCCTTACTTTAACGTAATACAATATTTAATGCACTTCATGTCTTCACGGCTTCACAGCTTGTTACACAAGCTTCAGTCTGGATCCAGAACACCTAAGAAGAGATGATGCCAACACCTCAGAGGACCTCAGATTATTCCAATCCAAAAATAATATACAGCACTACCAAAATTAGCTTTTGATTGCAACATATAATTCATAGTGTTCATTGTGTGTTTGATTACGTCATTAACTGATTTTTACCGTACATCTCTGCCATATGTTCATCAACTTAACATAGTCACCACTAGTAAGCTACTACTAACTATACTGTAAAAACTTTAATTTTCTGCAAAGCTGCTTTGCAACGATTTGTATAGTGAAAAGCACTATACAAATAAACTTGAATTGAGTGTTGTTGATAACAAATGGAACTTATTTTTTTTACTCTTTGTATTTTATATCAATATGGTACCAGATTATCATATTTAAATCAATGTGAAAAACAGTCAGTGTGAGAGAGTTCAAAAGTAATCTACAAGTAATCTAAAAGTAGTCTGAATATATGTGTATTGTAATGGATTATATTACACATACATTACAATTTGGAATCAGTAATGGATTACAGTTTGTAAGTAAGTAGTCTACCCAGCTCTGTATATATACATATATCACATTTTGTTTGACATGTTTGCTACTTTTCATATATATATATATATATATATATATATATTATCATTAATATCTTTTTTTCTGTAATTATGGATTAATGTGTCACAGTTGCTGCACCACTTCCATCACACCAATGTTGCCACTAGCAGAGTTTTATTAGAAGTTGGAGAACTTGTTTATCAAGGAAACAGCAGTGTCAGAATAGTTTGAGATGAAATATGAAATGTGATCCATGAAGAAAACAAAGAAAAATTAAGGTAAATATCAGCTGTCAGGAGAATTTTTTTTATTAAAGTTGAGGTGTCTGAACATTGGTATGATGGAGACTTCCACCCAGTGTTTTTTGTTTTGTTTTGTTTTGTTTTGTTTTCACTTAAAAAAAAAAAAAAAAAAATCAGCAGTCTTCTATCACATCACATCTACAGATGCACTAGACAGTTTTTGAAATATGTTCAGTGGTCACACTTTATTTCAAGGTCCAGTTCTCGCTGTTAACAAACCATTAGGTTAATACATAGGTTAGGTACAAAGATGTACTTTTTCACTTTTGTACCTTAGGGTTCTGCCCCAGCGACAGAACTATACCTTTTTTTCTGACAGTGCTAAATCTAAATTTTGTCAAGATTTATTCACCTTAACGGGCGTACCTATCCTAAGATAAAACCTTGCCAACTTGTCATTTTAGCATCCCATTCTAAAAGGTATAAGCAGTGGTTCATTTCTTTTCAGCAGCTGTGCTTCGTAATGAGATGAAAGCCTGTGTACCATGAAATAATGGCAAGACAGAACATTTTTCTATTAAGTTGTCCACACAGGCTGCACACACATGCACCACCACATCCAGTGTAGTCTGATTCAAGAACAAACAAATGGCTCTTATGAGCTGGTTCTTTTTAGTGTATCAAAAACATACAGCAAAGCCAGTGTACAGTAGTACAATAGCTAAAAAAACCCTACTATGACTAAGAAATCATATCTCAACTGAACAGGAATGTGTGTGATTGCAGTCAAACAAGTGTTATTATTTTTCAACACTGCTCTTATTTTGATCTTTGTCTTGTAGAGGCTAGCATTTTCTCATTCCTGGCTTGTGGAACCTTTTTGCCATCTGACAAAATGAAAAAAAAAAAACCTAAATCCAATAATTCTGGAGGCGAGGAACAACACAGAAAGGTTTTGTTGATGTTTTTGTTGTTTTGTGACATTAATGGTGAGTTTTGATTATTTTTGTATATATTTTTGTAATGTATGTCAGTGAAGTAGGAAAATGTATTATTAACACAACTTTTGCAATGATAGACCAAATCAGACATTGTTGATGTGTTTAACAGACAAGGCTTTGGTGCCTTGGACCTTTACACTTTATTTATTTTTAATTTAAACAGACTTTTTGTAGACCATTAGAGGAAATTAAACTGTTTTGCTAATTTTAAGACACAAATGATTCCCACATAAACTATGCATGAACGCTTGCTTTGGTGTTGCCATCCCTAGTCCTCATACCAATCAAATAAATGATTTTCTACAGTAGATTTGCCCCTGCTCACCTTTATGTCATTCTAAATGCACTTTTATGAAACCGAAATCATAATGTGTAAGATTTTAATGAGATCTCATGTGGATGAAATATCTTGGGGAGAAGCAAATAATGCTTTCAGTGTATTATAAAGAGTCAATGAGGGCAGACTTTTCATTTTGGGTGAACCCAACAATTCATTAGTTGCTTCTCATAGCAACAAGTCTCTCTTGTGGTTAGTCTAGCTGAAATGCAGAATTTTGATGAGATGCAGGTTTGCCAAATAACTGATCAAATTGAAATGATATCCATAGCAAATGCACACAGGGCCTTTATTTTAAAAAGAGAAAATGAGCTTTGATGTATCAAAAAAGGCGGGTGTGACAGTGTTGTGACAGTGAAAAATTTGAAATAATGCCAAATACTTTGCCTTGAAGTCAGTGTTCAAGTACATTCATTGTGCCACACAGATTTATTTGTGAGACTTGCCAATCAGGAAGAGCAAATAGAGGCTTACCTAACCCAGTCTTTGTCCTCCTAATGTCTTTCAGCCAAGAGTGCTTGGTAATCAGAACAGCACATAATTGCCTCTCCACAGCTACTTTTCATCACTGTTTATCTAACAGTGTCTGCATAAATTCACTTCATGAATGAATAACCCGTCACAAATGCATCTGCTATTCAATCTCCTGTTCTACACCTTTAACACCGGCCAGTCAGATATTCAGAAGCAAGGTCAGTGCTGATGAAGCCTTTGTTTTTCTTCCTGTAGAATCCATTTATCTTCGTCTTTCATGCAACCGCCAACTCTGCAGGTACAAACCTATATCTATGAAAGATATAGGTATGTCCATAAGGAGCAAAGAGAGGTTTGGTAATTCACAGTAAATCGCTTGTTTACACTAACTGCAAAATGAAAATGCGAACAAAACGACAAATGATCTATTGACTTTATAAGACCCACATGAGGCTATTTGTTGGGATAACCAAAATTCACTCCTGCACAAATGGTGGCAGTAATGAAGAAACAAAAAATCTCAAATTTTCCTTTCTTTCTTTCTTTCTTTCTTTCTTTCTTTCTGTCAATAAGAGATCAGAGGACCTTGAATCACTGCGAACAAGTGCTTTGAAAGTTTTAGACGTATTCAGAAGCAATGATATGATGTTAATTATGGTACTGTATGCTTTTGACAGTAATTGGAATTAAGTCACAGTCTCAGCAAATGTAAAAGTGAAAACTTTCCTGTCTGTCAAAGTAATACAAGTTCCCTCCCATCACAGAGAATCCTGTCAGAATCATATAAGCCAGATGTCCGTCACAGCCGATCAGTCTCATACAGCACAGGAAGACTGTTTCACGAAACACTTGCTACAGATGCTTCATCCATTTAATCATGAGTCTGTTACACTGTGGACAAATCTTCCTGTTATATGACTTGAACATCCTTTCAAATGATTTACTTTGGCTGTTTGGACACAAATGTATAGAATAAATAAAGCATATAAGGAAGGAAAGGAAAGGATGTGATGTGTGGCCAACATTTAACCCATCCAAGTGCACACACACACACAGCAGTGAGTAGTGAACAAACACACACGCACACACACACTGTGAACACACATCCAGAGCAGTGGGCAGCCAATGCTGCGGCACCCGGGGAGCAGTTGGCGGTTCGGTGCCTTGCTCAAGGGTCTCACCTCATTCTTGGTATTGAGGGTGGAGAGAGTGCTGGATATTCCCTCCCACCAACCTCCAATCCCTGCCGGACCTGAGAATCGAACCTGCAACCTTCAGGTCCGACTCTCTAACCGTTAGGCCACGACTGATATGTAATCATAGCCCCTCAACATCACCTTTACAGTTCTCATTGACAGTAATTGCATTACCACATCATTGTAGCATTTTAAAACCAGTGAATGTTCAATGAATGAATGAATCAATCAATTATTTAGTTGATAAATAAATGCATTTTTCACTATGAACACCACTTCAAAAGCAGCTTTTCAGAAAAATGAAATTAATCAACAGCAGAATGCTTGAGCGTCTAATATCTTCATGCAAAATCCTGTAGTAGTTTGTGCAATCAGCAGAGATTGAGAATGTGAAAATGGTCTCAGAGATGCAACACCTCCCCTTTGTGGTTGATGTGTGAAGTGCTATTTAGTAGTTTAGCTTGGTTATTTAGTGTGATTTAGCTTGGTTTTAGCCTCAATAATGGGAGTTTTTATGCCAAATAAGTAAATATGTGAGCATGAAATGTGCTTTAGTTTCAAAATTTCTGGATCCACCCCTCCTATTTATTTATTTATTTATTTTGATTACTTTTTTCTTTTGATGTAACTTTAGATATTATTCATGTAAGTATATTTGCATATTTGTACACTCCTTAAATGCTACTGAATATATTTAATTGAATATTTTAATTAGTCAAGCCTCTATATGGTCAATCATGTATATGTGTGCATAAAAATCTTAAAAAAAAATCTTGATCTTTAACAGATCCTTTTGCAGACGTACGCGTGCTATCTGGGCAACGATAAAATTGGGAAGGGACAGTTGTATTTATTGAATTTAATGTTATATTATTTTATATTTGTGTAATTTTCTTCCTGTCCTTGTGCCCTTGCTTTGTTGTGGACTTTTAGTTTGTATTTTTTGCTTGGTTCCTTTTCCAGTTTATACTTGTCATTATGGGTTTTTGTCTAGTTAATCTGGTTTCAACTGTGTATATAAGCCCTTGTGTTTTTCTGTGTTCTTTGTCAGGTGTTGTCATTTAATGTTGTCTATTGTCGGTGCCTCAATTCTGTTCCTCTTTTTTGGATTCCTGGTTTTGTTTTTGTTTCATTCTAATAAACCACTTCCACTGAATCCTACACTTCTTCATCCCTGGATTTGTTTATGCAACAGTTTGTCCTATAACAGTTTAAAATGTCATCTTACCAATGTTGTAACAATTTGCCACCTTGGAATTATAAGGTTCTATCTGATATTTTTGTCAAAATTGGAGTTATTCACATACTGTATTCTTATTCTGTGACAACTTATTTACATTATGCAGTGTTTCTTTTGTAAGCTGTGTACATTGTGGACCTTTTTTTAGAAAGCAAAAAGGGTTCTATCTACAGAAGTATGAAACGCAAAAACTTTGAAGCTCAATATCTCAAAAGTGCTCAGAATGCAGATAGAACCTTATATTTCCAAAGCGGCGAATTGTGTTTATTTTGAGTGTTACTTCATGTAGTGACAGTAAACTATTAAAAAAAAATCATTTTGAGAAATGCTCATAAACTGAATGACTCTCATAGCAAGATTATCTGAATTATTTGTTAAAATCACACAGAAATAAGGAATTTTTTATGTCTGTAAGTTTGCAAATTGTGTTGACTGTTAATGGCATGTCAAAGATGTCTGAGATGACTGGCCTAAAACCTGTAGAGGTTTTTGAGACAAATATCAGCAATAATGCAAGAAGATGCTACATTGCCTTCGTACACTCTTAAAAATAAAGGTGCTTTAAAAGGTTCTTCACAGCGATGCCATAGAAGAACCATTTTGGTTCCACAAAGAACTATTTAGTCAAAGATTCTTTAAAGAACCTCTTTCTTACCTTTTCATAATCTGAAGAACATTCTTTCACCACAAAGAACCTTTTATGAAAAAGAAAGGTTCTTTGGATGTTAAAGGTTCTTTATGGAACCATTTAGACAAAAAGGTTGTTCTATGGCAGAGTGGAGCACCTTTATTATTATGATTGTAAGGCAAATGTATATGCAACTTCATGGGTTATAATAGGGCAGCTCAGAAATATGACAACAAACTACTTTAGTACAAGCCAGAGCAGAAATAAAAATGTATGAAAACAACAAAGGAAAAAAAGAAGGAGACATTATTTTAGTGAACACAAAGTGGAACAAGTATGAACTGCTTAATAAGACAATCAAACACACTGACAGGATGTAACAGTTCTGCTGTGGAAAATGTGCTCTGTGGTTTTACTGGTCACTGCAAAAAGAATTATTTGTATACAAAAATATTTGTATACAATATATTAACGTCCATTTACATAAGTAATGTGTACACTGCCCTCCAATAGTTTGGAAACACCCCTGGCAAAGTGTGGTTTTGGACGATATCAGCATAAATCCTTATAATTTTTTGGTGCAAATACATTAAAATAACTTGAAATTATCATTGAAGACCAGCAATAATAATTTTCCTTTTGATTACATAATAATGGCAATATATACATGTCAAAGTCAGACATGCCCCTTTGCCAGGTGTGATGCCTGCTTACTGGTTTAAACTTGGCCCAGGTTTTTAAAATATTTTTGGGTCAGCACACCTTAATAGCTTCAACAATTGATTGCCAATTAAGTTTAGCATACAATGAATTTAGGCCCAGATTATGCAGAGCTGTAATAGCTGCTAATGGTGGATATTTTGATGAATCAAAAATGTATGTTTTTTCTATGTATAAACTGTTTATGTAATAAAATATGTTTTGGTAGTTTGTGTTGTCCCTTATCAGTGCAAAATTATCACAAATTAAAAGAGTATTTAAAAGTACTCGATAAACAGAATGTAGCCTATGTTTATATTGTGATGTTGTAGTTGAAAAATGTTGTGATTGTATTCTAATGTATTTTTCCATCAGGTTAAAAGATTAAGTACCACATGAACAATGTGTTTTGTGTCTCATTAGATTTAGCATTTGCATTTTTGCAAGTTTGCATTTTTTTTAACTGCATGATGACAATGAAATTATTTTCACAAATGTACCATTTAGTGAAGCTATTGTAAACCTGCAGTGATTGTGTCTTTTCATCAGACTATTCCAAATCTAATCAAGAGCAAAAGATTTGGCAGCACATCAACAAAACAGTGTTTGTGGGGGAAACAGTTACACTTCACTGCAACAAAACCAAATTAGATGATGATTTACATGGAAAATGAACAACTCTGTTATGTTTAGGCAGGACTCTTACAGTAACAAAACAATGAAAAACTTCAGCTCAAACAGGATTCACATCAACCCAGCATCTCACAGAGAATTAACCATACATTAAATATAAACATCTGATGTAGCAAACTACACCTGTTACCCAGCAGCGATAAGATGGACATTAATGATAACAGGTTATTGCTTGATTTTATTAATTATTTAATTTTTTAGTACAGCAGCTTTTTGTATTTAGTGCTGGTTGACTGATATTTTGTGGGTTTTACTTGTTTTGTGTCTGCCAGAAAAACAGATCAGACCAGAATGACCCAAACAAATGCCGCTGTACGTCATCATCATCTAATGTTCTGGAGTCATTATGATCTGTCTGATCATCACCATCAGCATCTGCATTCACAGGTGCGAGACACTGAGTTTTTATTAACATTTCTTTTCAGTCTAAGAGAAACTGCATGTGAATGCGTATTTGTCACTAAAATGCTGTTTGATTATTTGATTAAAATGATCTAGATCTAGCAAATAAATTTCATTTTAAAACAGAAAAACATATCTTTGATATGCATAAGTAGATAGAACAATCATTATCAGTAATCAGGATATTGTTCTGAAAACAAAAAAGAAAAGATCCATTAGGGAATCAAAGTGATTAAAAGGTGGTTTGTTACAAAGAACTGTTTAACAAATGTAAGCACAGAAATAAGTTTGGACTGTTATATTTGACATTGCCGATGTGTCTGCAGTGTAGTTACAAACTTTAGAAGCACTTGAGGTTCTTACTACAAGTAAACACAAGGTGGCGCCATAACAAAAACTGAGCTGATGCAGTAAAGGTGCGTTCACGCCATATCCCGTAATTACGGGAGGTTCCAACTTGTAAAAAGCGTTCACGTACTCGTAATTGCAACTTGTGAACTGGGAGTCTTCTAAGAGCTACGACTCGTACCATATGACCGCTGTACCAACGTAGGCTCTGTTTAGGCGTTGATAGTGTTGCTATAGAAAAGCATAATTTCGAGTCTGAGGACGTGAACAGCTCCGAGTAGAACGTCACATGTTGTCATCTCGAAATTACGGTAATTACCATATGGCGTGAACGCAGCATAATACCACATTATTAACAGGAAAGATATACTGTAGGGAATACTTCATGAAATCAGGAAAGACAGTGAAACTGATGGAAAAGAAATGAAGAAGCACATAACACACAATTAATAATAACAAAAATCAATTTTTGTTTTATTACTTTTTAATTTGATTTAAACATGAAGGTGGTGCTCCAGTAACAAGGAGTCCTTAATTATACCACGTAATTACAAATTGCAGGTGCAGGAGTGTGAATAATTATATCAGTTTTTATTGTGTTCAGTGTTACACCACAGCTGTGTTCTACAATAATAATAATAATAATAATAATTTGCTAACTTACCACATATAGATTAAGTATTACACATAAGCAAGACTGCCATTATAACTGATTTGGTTGAGGAAACAAGACCGCAGCTACATCTGTTACATTTGTGCTGCTATCAGACAGCATTTTATCATATGGCGCTATATACAAATCTCAAACTTCATGACGTTGTGACAAGCAAGGTTTGATGTTATGTTTTGGTGTACACATAATAATTCATAATAAAAGAGAGGCTAATAATAGAGCTCAGAATGGGATATCAATTGGAAATTGGACTGTGCATACAGTGCTTATGTATTCAGTATTTCAGTTTTTTGTCACTCATTTTCAGGAATTAAAGTGCAGAATTTTGTAGATTTTGTACATGTGCTTTATACATTTTGCTGTAGCATTAGGTGAATTCTGTTGTTTCTGTTATTAGCTCTCTGTGGCTTCTTGCTTCCTGCTTGTCTTCCTGTCACTCTTAAGTGAATCATCACTATACAAGATGTGTTTAGCATCATAAGTCCTAACTCTTGTTACTTTATACTCTTCTGCTTATCACATGAAGTATACTTAAAAATCAAAACTGAATTCTGTTTTTAAATTTTAAAATGTCATACATTTAAAAAAAAAGACATTTTAAAATGTCACAAAAAGTTATTTAAATATTTATTTTGAGTTTCTAGTAGTGTATGTACACAAAGATTATTCAAAGTATTTAAGCATTACTGAACTGGATGACAGTGTGAAATCATGAGTTATATCAGTTATTCCACATCATTTAGTGATTATTATGTTATGGTAGCTTTAGCAAACTCAGCTAACTCAGCGGCTGTCATTAGCGTTTCCCTCTCCTTTACTAGTTCAGTCTCTACAGCATGTCTACAAGATCCTGAGCAGTTAGTCCTTCACAGCCCTGTTATGGCAAAATTTCACACCAGAATTCTTCGTTTGGATCTCTCTATCATCATCATTCTCCTGATTCATGCAGGTAATGATTTAATATAAACATTTTCCCCTTCTTGCTTGTTTATGATGTCTAAAGCCAATAAACAGGATTTACTTTATCTATGTTAATATGAGTATAAAGTCCAGTGTTATGGTGAAATATTAGTAATTAGTAACTTAATATTTGCGTAGTTGTTGATAAATTTTATTATTACATTTATGTTTTTCATTATATCACCATATAAACAATGTGTCTAATGAGCATTTGCATGTGTGCATTGTTTTTACTACATGATGACAGTGAAATAAATTTCAGTTTTACCATCCAGTGAAATTACTGTAAACCTACAGTGATTGTGATTTTCTGTCTTTTCATCAGATTATTTTAAATCTAATCAAGAGCGAAAGATTCAGCAGCACATCAACAAAACAGTGTTTGTGGGGGAAACAGTTACACTTCCCTGTAACAAAACTCAGTTTGATGATGATTTCACATGGAAAATCAATAACACAATTATTTTTAGAAAGGTCTCTGATATTAACATAACTAAGACAAATTTCAGCTCAAACAGGATTCACATTGACCCAGCAGCTCACAGAGAATTAACAATACATCAAATACAAGTGTCTGATGCAGGAAACTACACCTGTTATCCAGCAGTGATAAGATGAACATTAACAATAACAGGTTATTACATAATTTCATTTCCTGGACTTGTATAGATGCAAAGCAATATTTTTGTAACTAATAGTGAGTGGTGCTGGTTGACTGATATCATGATTGTTTGACTTTTATGTATCTTATAGAAAACACAGTCAGACCAGAATCACCCAAACAAATGCCGCTGTACATCATCATAATCATCATCTCATGTTCTGGAGTCATTATGATCTGTCTGATCATCACCATCAGCATCTTCATTTACAGGTGAGTCATTATTTTTTGTGTTTTTATAGTAGTGTTTATGAATATCCTTCTAAATATCCTTTCTAATAACTTTTATAAATCTTTATATGGTGGTTCTTCAACTCTGCACACTTTTATGTCCCAAGACTTCATAATCATTAAAACAAACAGATTTCTACTTTTTCATTTTGTCATATAAAGGTCACATTAAAAATGTCTTGGACACATTATATCATGCAACATAATTTATTTCGGCTACTTTTCAAATGCCTTTTAGGCATATATTTTAATAGCTTTTCCAGTAACACTTTTTGCAAAAACAGATAACTCTTTTTTGTTTGTGTGTGTGTTTTTTTATGTTATCATGTTTTTATTGTGCTTTATTCTGTTAGTTAGCTGTACGTTTTAGTAATTTTTACTTTATATCAGAATAACCCAACTGAAGTTTGATTGAGATTAACTGGAATGCACAACTCTCATTAGAGTATTAGTAGACTCTTTAGAAAAAAAATATATATATGTACGTAATTCTCCTGTGATCTCCTGATGTCTGTTGTGGACAAATTAAATACATTTGTGAGCCATTAAACAATACAAATCCAGTGATCACCCTCTGATTTTTATCATATTGACATTGTTATATGATGTTTGCTGTTCATAATAAACTGCATTCTGTTGTTCTCCCAATGTTTCAACACTGTAACAGGAAACCTAAGCAGATGAAGATGAACTCTGATCTCTGTGAAACAGACCAGGAGGCTTTATGTATTCTTACGACAGCACAGGTTATTATTCATCACATATGGGATCTGTTCCTGAATTCTGTACATTTATATACAGATTAATCTAATTTCTACAACTCTGCCTGATCTGTACAGGTGAAGATGATTTCTGACTGTGACAAACACACAATAACAGCCTGTGTAAGTCAGTTGAACTTGACACACATCTACACTCCTCCATCATGTTTTCATGTTTACCACATCATGTCTGTCACTGCAACAAATATTACTGACACAGTTCTTGATGGAAACGTGTTGTGCAATCCTGTGGAAAATCACTTTTGTTTATCTAACTGAAAATTGTTTCATTTTTATAAATTAACAGCTATAAATGTACATGATCATTTATAAATTGCACAGCAGAGTTTTAAACAGGAGATGAAATGCCTGTTGCTTGTTTCATTGTTTTATTTGTGTTGTCTTTAGGTCTACAGTCGTCACACAGTTTCATGAGTCTCAGAGGATCTTCATGTACATATGTACAAGTCTCTAAAATGCTGTTTGCTTACTTGGTTTAAAAAAATATCAAATAATTTTCATTTTCAGACAGAGGATTATGAGTTTTGAACATATAGATTGATTATCATTCTCAAATAATCAGGATGTTGACATGAAAACAGTAAGAAAAGATCTGACCGTGTAAACAGAGTGAATGGAAGGAGGTTTACTGCAAAAACTAATGATAACACTTTAAAATAGGTTATATTTGTTGACATTAGTTTACATTAGTTAACATGAAAAGTTGACGCTACTTACCAAAAGTCAGAGCTCGATTTAACCACATAACCTCCACTTAAACGTTTTTACGTTTTTATATTTATTTTGAATAATGTTACATCATAAACTCACAGTTAATCAAACAATAAAGATGTAGAGATTTTTCAATTTGGATGAATACTCGTGAATGTAATGCAGCTCATAGTGTATGTGGGTGTGTAAAACTGATGTAGTAGTATTTGTATTAGTATTTGCCACTTCTGTAACAAAGATAACAAAGACCCATCATAAATGCTTACAAAAAATATTAATCTTAAATGCTTAATAATAATAATAACAATCTAAACAGAGCTTTTAGCTTTTAACATTATTTACACTTTAACAAGTCATACATAATTTCCATCATGTGTTAATTATAGTCAAATGTCACAGATGAGAGCTTCATTATATGTCTCATGAGCTTTTGCATGTTTGCTGTTTTCTACTGCATGATAACAATGACATTATTTTTTTACAATTTTGTGATCCGGTGCGTCTACTGTAATACTGGGATTTTTTGTGTCTTTTCATCAGATTATTCCAAATCCAATCAAGAACAAAGTATTCAGCAGCACATCAAGAAAACAGTGTTTGTGGGGGAAACAGTTACACTTCACTGCAACAAAACCAAGTTTGATGATGATTTCACATGGAAAATCAACAACACTGTTATTTTTAGGCAGGTCTCTGATATTAACATAACTAAGACAAACTTCAGCTCAAACAGGATTCACATTGACCCAGCAGTTCACAGAGAATTAACAATACATCAAATACAAGTGTCTGATGCAGGAAACTACACTTGTTACCCAGCAGCGATAAGATGGACATTAACAATAACAGGTTATTACATGATTTCATTTCTTGGATTTCCTGGACTTGTATAGATGCAAAGCAATATTTTTGTAACTAATAGTGAGTGGTGCTGGTTGACTGATATCATGATTGTTTGACTTTTATGTATCTTATAGAAAACACAGTCAGACCAGAATCACCCAAACAAATGCCGCTGTACATCATCATAATCATCATCTCATGTTCTGGAGTCATTATGATCTGTCTGATCATCACCATCAGCATCTTCATTTACAGGTGAGTCATTATTTTTTGTGTTTTTATAGTAGTGTTTATGAATATCCTTCTAAATATCCTCTCTAATAACTTTTATAAATCTTTATATGGTGGTTCTTCAACTCTGCACACTTTTATGTCCCAAGACTTCATAATCATTAAAACAAACAGATTTCTACTTTTCCATTTTGTCATATAAAGGTCACATTAAAAATGTCTTGGACACATTATATCATGCAACATAATTTATTTCCGCTACTTTTCAAATGCCTTTTAGGCATATATTTTAATAGCTTTTCCAGTAACACTTTTTGCAAAAACAGATAACTCTTTTTGTGTGTGTGTGTGCACCTGGTATTCATCACGTTATGGGGACCAAATGTCCCCACAAGGATAGTAATACCAGTAAATTTTGACCTTGTGGGGACATTTGTGAGGTCCCCATGAGGAAACAGGCTTATAAATCATGCACAATGAGTTTTTTTGAGAAAGTAAAAGTGTGCACAGTCTCCTGTGAGGGCTAGGTTTAGGTGTAGGGTAGGTGTAGGGTGATAGAAAATACGGTTTGTACAGTATAAAAACCATTACGCCTATGGAATGTCCCCATAAAACATGTAAACCCAACATGTGTGTGTGTGTGTGTGTGTGTGTGTGTGTGTGTGTGTGTGTGTGTGTTTGTGTGTGTGTTTTTTTATGTTATCATGTTTTTATTGTGCTTTATTCTGTTAGTTAGCTGTACGTTTTAGTAATTTTTACTTTATATCAGAATAACCCAACTAAAGTTTGATTGAGATTAATTGGAATGCACAACTCTCATTAGAGTATTAGTAGACTCTTTAGAAAAAAAATATATATATGTACGTAATTCTCCTGTGATCTCCTGATGTCTGTTGTGGACAAATTAAATACATTTGTGAGCCATTAAACAATACAAATCCAGTGATCACCCTCTGATTTTTATCATATTGACATTGTTATATGATGTTTGCTGTTCATAATAAACTGCATTCTGTTGTTCTCCCAATGTTTCAACACTGTAACAGGAAACCTAAGCAGATGAAGATGAACTCTGATCTCTGTGAAACAGACCAGGAGGCTTTATGTATTCTTACGACAGCACAGGTTATTATTCATCACATATGGGATCTGTTCCTGAATTCTGTACATTTATATACAGATTAATCTAATTTCTACAACTCTGCCTGATCTGTACAGGTGAAGATGATTTCTGACTGTGACAAACACACAATAACAGCCTGTGTAAGTCAGTTGAACTTGACACACATCTACACTCCTCCATCATGTTTTCATGTTTACCACATCATGTCTGTCACTGCAACAAATATTACTGACACAGTTCTTGATGGAAACGTGTTGTGCAATCCTGTGGAAAATCACTTTTGTTTATCTAACTGAAAATTGTTTCATTTTTATAAATTAACAGCTATAAATGTACATGATCATTTATAAATTGCACAGCAGAGTTTTAAACAGGAGATGAAATGCCTGTTGCTTGTTTCACTGTTTTATTTGTGTTGTCTTTAGGTCTACAGTCGTCACACAGTTTCATGAGTCTCAGAGGATCTTCATGTACATATGTACAAGTCTCTAAAATGCTGTTTGCTTACTTGGTTTAAAAAAATATCAAATAATTTTCATTTTCAGACAGAGGATTATGAGTTTTGAACATATAGATTGATTATCATTCTCAAATAATCAGGATGTTGACATGAAAACAGTAAGAAAAGATCTGACCGTGTAAACAGAGTGAATGGAAGGAGGTTTACTGCAAAAACTAATGATAACACTTTAAAATAGGTTATATTTGTTGACATTAGTTTACATTAGTTAACATGAAAAGTTGACGCTACTTACCAAAAGTCAGAGCTCGATTTAACCACATAACCTCCACTTTAACGTTTTTACCACATTATTGTAGCATTTTGTAAAGGGCAGCATTTACATGAATTAATAAATCAATTAATCAATCAGTAAGTAAATGCAATTTAATAGTAGTGTGATATTTTGCATTTTCACTATGAGGATCACTTGTAAATTTCATAAGGTCCTTAATTAGCAGTGAAAAGTAAAAAGCTGGCACACATAGGCTCCAAAAATATAAAAATGTAATAACAGACTATCACACAGATGATGTGTCAAGCATGCAGGGTCTTCATCAGATATATCGATGTATCGGCTCCATATGTTTTGAGGAAATTATCCATACATGCATGATTTTACAATATCTGAAAATGTCCTCAATAAATGTATGTCTTTCAGTGTGCTGTGCTTGTCTCCTGGAGTTGTGGATGAATAAATCAGAATTTAAGATCTGAATAAAGAGAGTATTATTTTACTTATTCTATTTATTCAAGAGCCAGTGAAATCTTTAAAAAATAGTGTTTGTCACAATATGAAAATAAGTTTGTACAGTCAGCCGATCATTATTGACAAATAAACCGTGTAACTTAATTTGAGTTGAAATTATTTTATTGTCTAATTTGTAGACTTGATTAAAGTTTGAAAGGCTTTTAGACTGGGAGCTATTTTTGTTTATTTGCAATGAATGTGAAAAACTCTTGGCTATGAGAAACAGTTTGAGCCTTGTGTGGCAAGTTATTCCGGCCACAATAACATGCTTCCTGCTTTAGTTAAATGTTGTAATTTTACAGACTTCAAAAGTTTGTAGCCACAAGAGTTGCTCTTCAAAGAGAAATTAATTCATTTTTAGATAATAACACTGAAAAAATTTGTTGATTTTATTCTGGATTTTAGATTTTTTAACTATTTAATGACATATAATTAAGCTTTTGTTATCAGTCAAACATTTGGTCTTACTGATGTTGTAATAATTGTGTATATTTATTTTGAATAATGTTACATCATAAACTCACAGTTAATCAAACAATAAAGATGTAGAGATTTTTCAATTTGGATGAATACTCGTGAATGTAATGCAGCTCATAGTGTATGTGGATGTGTAAAACTGTCACTGAGGTATCAGTATTTGCCACTTCTGTAACAAAGATAACAAAGACCCATCATAAATGCTTACAAAAAATATTAATCTTAAATGCTTAATAATAATAATAAAAATCTAAACAGAGCTTTTAGCTTTTAACATTATTTACACTTTAACAAGTCATACATAATTTCCATCATGTGTTAATTATAGTCAAATGTCACAGATGAGAGCTTCATTTTTGAAGATGTGACTATAGTATGTGCACATAAAATATTCCCGTAATAAAGGTTTAATTTACTGTACTAAATTAAATCACATATATATGATCTTGATGATGAAGTCGGAAGAAAAACGTGTGGGTGTGGGCACAAGAAGAGATGCTCAATAAGACAAGCAAACACAGTAGACAGTGACAGGATGTGACAGTTCTTCTGTGGAAAATGTGCTCTGTGGTTTCACTGGTCACTGCAAATAAAAGCACAAAACTAAACATGTTTGTATATCTTACATTATACCATCCTTTCTATATACATGTTGTATTTAGATGAGCTGTGTTTGCATTTGCACACTGAATAGTTGATCTTCAACATTTTTTTTTAAAGTGAGCATTAAAAAAATCTAAATATGTAGACAATCAATGCAAACTATATTCTGTGTATTTCACAATATGGTTTTTATGTCCAGTCCTCTTCTATTGTATAAAAGTATATTCTCATCAGCTGTATAGGCATCGCCCTCTATCTTCACTTCTTCCTTTACTAGTTCAGTCTCTACATCACGTCTACAAGACAGTAAAACAGTTTACACTCCTTCACAGAAGGTCCTGTTATGGCAAATTTTCAAACTAGGATTCTTCTTCTGGATCTGTGTGTCGTCATTATTCTTCTGACTCATGCAGGTACTCTTCACTTGTTTTTGATTTCTGATAAAGAGGATGTACCTTATTACCTTATTGGTGTTGATATGGGTAAAATGTCCAGCATAATTTGATGACTAAATAATATTGTTTACTATTTTACAATTTAGTACAGTTATTGAACAGTAATGTTGTAGTCTAATGTGTTTTGTTCAAAAGATTGAACACCACATGAACAATGCATTATGTGTCTCATGAGCTTTTGCATGTTTGTGGTTTTCTACTGCATGATGACAGTGACATTATTTTTTTTACTATTTTGCCATCCGGTGAATTAAATTTGCCTCTAAAATGTTTTAAAATATCTACCAAATAAATTTAATTTTCAGAGGAATATGAGTACAGTTCTTTAATATACCTAACTATATATTACTGTAGATCCTTTATTATCACATAAACAAGGTGTTCTGGTAAAAAAAAAAAAAAATGAATGCAGAAAAGATCCATCAGAGTAAACAGATCCATCAGTGAAACGAATGGGAATACAGAAATATATTTTACACATTGCTGATGTAGTTACTAAAGACGTCACTGGCTCTTAAAGTCTTACTACAGGAAAACACAAGGTGGCGCCATAGCAAACACTAGGCTGCAGTAGTACATTACCAACAGGAAGGATAGTTGTCGTTTTAGGAGAGATGCTAAAACAAAGCAAAAATGAAGAAAGTAGCATTTTACATATTTTACTTTCACATGAAAACTCACTCATGTTTGGATCTGCTTGTCTTGGATAAACTAAATAATACAGGCCTAATCTGCCATATATCTGATGAAGCAGATAGTAAAATATTTGCACTGTCATATGCAAGTCAGAGATCAATAAGTGCAAATCAATATTTTTTTTCCTCAATGTTAATTGTTTATTTTATCTGATTTTCTATATCTATATCTGAGGTAATAGATTTTTTTGGAAAACACTTTATGATACATTCATAATACAAATCAATGATTACTGTCAAATGGCGCCATAAACCTCAAGCAGCCTGACGTTTGATCATGTGACATGCAAGGTTTGAGGCTGGAGATTTAGGGTGCAAATTAATAATAAAGGAATCAGAGAGTTGCAGATGGTAAATGATGACTCTCTTTCAGAGAAACAAAATGTCACATTTGCAGTTAATGCACAAAAGTGTTGTTCAGTTAACAAGTTAAATTGAAATGGCTGCTAATGAAGTGCTTGTGTATTTTAATAATGTAAGATTGCATGAGCTCAGTAAATTAATGTATTATGTTTGACATTATGTTTAACTTTTTGGCACCCATTTCCAGGGATTCAAGCAGTGGAGTTTCATATATTTATAAATGTGCTTTGCGTGCTTTATATGTTTGACTGTAGCATGTTGAATGAGGTGTTGTTTCTCTATTATTGTCTCTCTGTAGCTACTTGTTTTCTGCTCATCTTTCCTGTCACTCTTAGTGAATCACCACTACACAAAATGTGTTTAGCATTATAATTACTTGTTATAGTACTTTGATCTTCTGATTATCACATTAATACTCTCCAAAATCTTTGCAAATTAAATTTTTTAATTTAAATGTTCAAATTTTCTAAACTTTGCCAAGGTTAGAATTAGCTCAGTTAATGGTAAAGCAAATGTAACTGCTTTGCATTTTACCAATCTACTGTTAAAAATGTTTTGAGTTCTGAGTTCAAGATCCTGAGCGGACATTAAGACACTTTGTACTCCTTCAAGCCTTTAAATTGAATGTCCTGTTATGGCCAGCTTTCAGACCAGGATTCTTCATCTGGATCTCTGTGTTGTTATTATTCTCCTGATTCATAGGTACTTATTTAAGATAAACATTTCTTTCCCTTCCTCACTTGTTTTAATGATGGCTTTGTCTCAGAGTCAATAAACAAGGTGTACTTTATGCACACTGAAATGACTAAGTCCAACATAGTGTGATGATGAAATAATAGTAATTACTATCTTAACTTTGTGTTTACATTTTATGATTCTATTTGAATGTGTTTGTATTAGGTTAAAAGATAATGCACTATATAAACATTGTTTTGTGTGTCTCATGAGTTCCCCTTCAGGAACTCGAGCTGCGTCTACAAACGCTTTGGGGAATGCCTTCAGCGTAACCACGCTCTGAATCACATGTGTAATCAGTCCAAGTCAGAAGCAAGACGTCATGGGCGGGTGACGTCACGGACCAGGAAGCTATAAAGCACGTGCGCCGGAACCGGCATTCAGCTTCTTTCATTCAGCGAAGCGCTCTGTGTGTGTCTTGTAGTGTCTGTTTTTGTTGCAAGTTTGCACAACTTTTATTTGAGACACGATGTCTGAACATAGTACAAAAGCAAAAGATAAAAGCAAGCCACGTTACAAGCTGTGTGCTCCTCCCTGCTCACGTTATATCCCGAGCGGGGATACACACAGCATGTGCGTGGTTTGCTTGGGAGCGGATCACGCAGAGTCGGCTCTCGAGGGGGCCGACTGCCCACATTGCGAGTGGCTTTCCCTGCGTGCTCTCCGCTCCCGGAAGGCTCTCTTTACGGAGGGAGCCTTCACCAGCGTTCCCCGCGGGTCTGGCCCTGCTTCCGCCGAGGCGGAGCTGTAGCTGCACTCGTGGGGTTCGCAGCTGGATCTGCTGGAGGGAATGGAGACGGGTGACCCCCTGTCTCCTTCCTCACCCGGTAGATCCGGGGCCCGTTCTCAGTGTTCGGAAGCCCGCTCTGCGGTTTCTTCCCCCCCGAGGAGGACGACCCACACTCGCCCAGTATGAGGAGTTGTTGGAGGTGGTGACTCGTGCAGTAGCCAAGCTTAACATCGATTGGCCTGCCGAGAAACAAGCCGAACCGCAGCAGAGCAAATTAGACGAATATTTCCTGTGTAATAGGCCGCCTCCTTCACACCGGAGCTTGCCGTTCTTCCCCGATCTCCACGTCGAGATCGTGGGCTAGACCATTTTCGGCCCGCCTCTTTGTCCTCTTTGCCTCCGACTATTATGGCAGTGTGGTGGAGACAACAGAGTGCGGATACAGAGCGATCCCTCGGGTAGAACAGACGCTCGCCAGCTATCTGTCTCCCAAACTGGCATCGTCTCTGAAGGCTCCGGCCTTACCCACTAAGCCACTGCATACTACATTAACACTAGTGGGTAAGGGGTACTCGGCAGCAGGTCAGGCTGGCACTTGTCTGCACACTATGGCTGTGTTGCAGGCATACCAGGCTGACCTACTTAAAAAGCTAGACGAAAGCGACGAGATCAGTAAAGATAACATCTCTGAGCTAAGGAGAGCCGCTGATTTGTCTCTCCATGCCACCAAAGAGACAGCTCGCGCCATCTATGGCAGGGTCTGTGGCAGCCCTGGTGGCAGTGGAGAGACATCTGTGGTTGACCCTGTCAGACATGAAGGAGAAAGACAGGGTCTTCCTCCTTGACGCCCCGCTTGCGCCTTCTGGCCTGTTCGGCGACGCTGTCAATTCCATCGTCGACAGGTACCAGGAGGCCCGTAAACAAGCGGCGGCGTTTCAGTGGTTTCTCCCTCGTCGCATCCTAGCTCTTGGGGCTGCTGGGCGGGAGCAGCCCCAGCCGAGTACCAGCTCCTCATACAGGGTAGAACAAAAACAGAGCATTACAGGGCACTGAGCTAGCAGTTCACACAAATCCAGAGGCCGGTCTTGAAAGATTGATTCCCCTAGTAGATTATTTGGCGGCGTGGAAGCTACTGCCTAATGTATCTGCATGGTTCCTGCGCACTGTAGAGCGAGGTTATTGCATTCAATTCGGCGCTCCGCCGCCACCTTTCAACGGGGTCTTTCCCACTGTGATGAGCCCTGAGCAGGGTCTGGTAATGGAATAAGAAGTAGAAACTCTGTTGAGGAAGGAGGCCATCGAGGTGGTCCTTCCTCAAGACAGGGAGTCCGGGTTCTACAGCCGGTACTTCATTGTTCCGAAGAAGGATCGGGGTCTGCGTCCCATTTTAGATCTAAGACAACTGAATCGCTCAGTCATGAGATTGAAGTTCAAAATGTTGACTGTCAATCAAGTAGTGTCACAGATCAGGTCCGAGGACTGGTTTGTGACAATAGATCTAAAAGACGCTTACATTCACGTCTCCATCCTTCCTCAACACAGGAAGTTCCTGAGGTTTGCTTTCAGGGGCGAAGCATACCAATATCGGGTTCTTCCGTTCGGCCTAGCACTCTCCCGCCGCACTTTCACGAAGTGTGTGGATGCTGCTCTGGCTCCGCTGCGACTCCGGGGCATCCGCATACTCAATTACATCGACGATTGGTTGATTCTGGCTCAATCGGAGCACATGGCGCTTCAACATCGAGATGTTGTTCTCGCTCATATGAAAGAGCTGGGGTTGAGACTGAACGCCAAGAAGAGTGTGCTGTCTCCATTACAGAGGACGGCTTATGTAGGTGTGGTGTGGGATTCGACCATGATGCAGGCACGTTTGTCACCTGCTCGGATCGAGTCGATCCTCACTGCAGTCACGAGAGTGAAAGAAGGCCGGTCACTCACTGTAAAGCAGTTCCAGCGACTGCTGGGTCTGATGGCAGCTGCATCCAACGTGATACCTTTTGGCCTGCTGTACATGAGACCCCTACAGTGGTAGCTCAGGACCAAGGGGTTCTCCCCGAGGGGTTCTCTCTCTTCGCGACTCAGGAGAATGCGCAATGTCCCAACTGGTTCTCTCTGGCTCATCCAGCTCCACTGGGGCTGGACGCCATGGTACAGACGTGGCCGAGGCTTCATCTGTATGCCTTTCCCCCGATCGCTCTGCTTCCGGGAGTTCTGGAGAGGGTGCGCCGGGACGGGGTCCGTCTTCTTTTAGTAGCCCTGTACTGGCCAGCCCGAGCATGGTTCTCGGACCTGATTTCCCTCCTCGACGGCTCTCCATGGGAGATTCCCATCAGGAGGGATCTCCTCTCTCAAGCGGGAGGCACCATCCTCCACCCTCGCCCGGAGTTGTGGAAGTTATGGGTGTGGCCCCTAAGGGGGCACACCTCATAGCTTTCGGTCTCTCAACTGAGGTTGTTGAGACCATCCTCAAATCCAGAGCTCCCTCCACGAGGAAACTGTACGCCCTGAAGTGGAAACTTTTCACTTCATGGTGCAGACACCACCGGCAGGACCCAATTAACTGCCCAGGTGGTACAGTGCTGGAATTCCTGCAGGATCAGTTGTCCGCAGGGTTAGCCCACTCCACCCTAAAGGTCTACATGGCGGCTATTGCGGCCTACCACACCCCTCTCGGTGGCATGTCAGTGGGTAAGGACCCCCTTGTGGTACGTTTCCTCCGCAGTGCGCTGAGGCTGAGGCCTCCAGTACGACCTCGGGTCCCTATTTGGGACCTTGCTGTGGTGCTAGAGGCTCTTTGTAGGCCTCCCTTTGAGCCTATCGAAGAGTCCTCTGATTACCATCTGTCAATTAAGACAGTCCTTCTTTTAGCACTTACGTCGCTTAAGAGAGTAGGAGATCTTCAGGCCGTCTCTGTGGCCTCTTCCCATTTAGAGTTTGCCCCTGGCATGGCTAAAGCTTTTCTTTACCCCAGACCGGGGTATGTCCCGAAGGTCCCCTCTTCAGCACCATGGCCCGTCGTACTCCAGGCCTTTTGTCCTCCTCCCTTTCGGGATTCGGACCAGCAGAAGCTTAATTGTATGTGTTCAGTTCGAGCACTGGACACATACGTCCACAGAGCTGCCCTGTGGAGAAAAACTGACCAGTTGTTTGTCTGTTATGGCCCCCCTAAGAGAGGTCTTCCCGCTTCCAAGCAAACCCTTAGCCGCTGGATTGTGGATGCGATTACTCAAGCTTATGAGTCCTCGGGCCTTCCCTCGCCCTTGGGGGTCAAAGCCCACTCTACCTGAGGTATCTCTGCCTCCAAGGCCTTCTTCGCCGGTGTCCCTATTCAGGACATTTGTAACGCTGCGGGATGGTCCTCGCCCCTAACCTTTGTCAGGTTCTACGAGTTAGACCTCCGAGTCGCTCCTGGCTCTTCTGTCCTCCTGGCCTAGCATACACACTGGGCAGGGACTTGAAACTATGGGGGCGTGGGCATATCGTTCCCCAAAGCGTTTGTAGACACAGCTCAAGTTCCTGAAGGGGAACGTCTCAGGTTACTACTGTAACCCCGGTTCCCCGAAGGGAACGAGACGCTGCGTCTCGAGCCATACTTCCTGCATCCCTGCGAGCGTTCGCTTCTTCCTTCAGCTGAATGCCGGTTCCGGCGCACGTGCTTTATAGCTTCCTGGTCCGTGACGTCACCCACCCATGACGTCTCGCTTCTCTATTGGACTGATTACACATGTGATTCAGAGCGTGCTTACGCTGAAGGCGTTCCTCAAAGCGTTTGTAGTTTCAACGTCTCGTTCCCTTCGGGGAACTGGGGTTACAGTCGTAACCTGAGACGTTTTTGCATGTGTGCACTGTTTCTACTACATCCAGTTTTTCCGTCCAGTGAAATTACTGTAAACCTACAGTGATTGTGATTTTTTCTGTCTTTTCATCAGATTATTCCAGGGAGCAAAAGATTTGGCAGCACATCAACAAAACAGTGTTTGTGGGAGAAGCAGTTACACTTCACTGCAACAAAACTCAGTTTGATGACGATTTCACATGGAAAATCAACAACTCTGTTATTTTTAGGCATGACTCTTACAGTAACAAAACTTTAGTAAGCAACTTCCTCTCAAACAGGATTCACATCGACTCAGCATCTCCAAGAGAATTAACAATACATCAAATACAAGCATCCGATGCAGGAAACTACACCTGTTACCCAGCAGCGATAAGATGGACATTAACAATAACAGGTTGTTACTTGACTTCTGTTTCTTATTTTAAATAATGCAAAACAACTATTTTTGTAATTAATAGTTCGTAGTGCTGATTGACTAATATAATATCAGTTGGACTCTTTTGTATCTAGAAAACATAACTAGACCACAATCACCCAATCAAATGCCGCTGTACATCATCATAATCATCATCTCATGTTCTGGAGTCATTATAATCTGTCTGATCATCACCATCAGCATCTTCATTTACAGGTGAGTCATTGTTTTTGCGTTTTTATAGTAGTTTTAATGAATATCCTTCCCAATATCCTTTCTAAACATGACTACATTTTTATAAATCTTTATATGGTGGCTCTTCAACTTCACACACTTTTATGTCCCAGGAGTTCATATTCATTAAAACAAACAGATTTCTACTTTTTTATTTTGTCATATCAAGTTCACATTAAAATTGTCTTGTACACATTTTATCAGGCCATCATGATTTATTTCTGCTACTTTTCAAAAGGCTTTTATGCATATATTTTAATAGCTTTTTCAGTAACAATTTTTTTGATGGTACATGTAAACTAATTTTCATTAGAGTATTTACTGACTGTTCAGAAAAAAGTCAGAATTCTCCCATGATCTCCTGATGTCTGTTGGACATTGTGGACAAGTTAAATGAATTTGTGAGCTATTAAATAATTCCAATCCAGTCAGAGCCCTCTGTCATTCATCATTCTGGCATTGTTATATATTATGATATTTGCTGTCCATAATAAACTGCATTCTGTTGTTCTCCCAATGTTTCAACACTGTAACAGGAAACTGAGGCAGATTAATATGCTGAACTCTGATCTCTGTGAAACAGACCAGGAGGCTGTAAGTATATTTACGACAGCAAAGGTTATTATTCATCACATATGGGATCTGTTCTTGAATTCTCTACATTTATATACATCTTAATTTAATTTCTACAACTCTGCATGATCTGTACAGGTGAAGATGATTTCTGACTGTGACAAACACACAATAACAACCTGTGTAAGTCAGTTGAACTTGACACACACATACACTCCTCCATCATGTTTTCATGTTTACCACATCATGTCTGTAACTGGACCACAACAAATATCAGAGACACACTTCTTGATGGAAATGTGTTGTGCAGTCCTGTGGAAAATTACATTTGTTCATCTAAATGTGTCATTTTTATAAATTAACAGCTATAAATATAAACACTAATTTATGAATTGCACAGCAGAGTTTTAAACAGGAGCTGAAATGCTTGTTGCTTGTTTCATTGTTTTAATTTTGTCTTTAGGTCTACAGTCTTCACACAGTTTCATGAGTCTCAGAGGATCTTCATGTACATATAAATTGGTCTCTAAAATGCTGTTTGCTTACTTGGTTTAAAAAAAATCTAATAATTTTCATTTTCAGACAAAGCATTATGAGTTTTAAACCTATAGGTTGACTATCATTCTCAAATAATTAGGATATTGACATGACCGTGTAAACAGAGTGAATGGAAGGTGGTTTTTTAGATTATATTTGTTGACATTAGTTTACATTAGTTAACATGAAAAGTTGGCGCTACTTACCAAAAGTCAGAGCCAGATTTAACCACATAACCTCCACATAAACTTTTTTTTTTACCACATTATTGTAACATTTTGTAAAGGGCAACATTTACTAGAATTAATGAATCAATCAATCAGTAAGTAAATGCAATTTAATAGGTTTTAGTAAAGCGTATGAGGATCAAGTGCAACAAAGGTAGTGTGATATTTGTGCATTTTCACTATGAACATCACTTGTAAATTCCATAAGGTCCTTAATTAACAGTGAAAACTGTAAAAAGCTGGCACACATCCCTAGTGAAAAAAAAGTATACTTTATTGTATTTGTAATATATTTCCTGTTTCAATAGTACATTGCAAATATACTAACCAAAAGTTGTACTAACTTTAAATATATTATAAGTGTATTACCACCATGCTTTTACCTATTTTCACAATACAACTTTTAACACACTTTAAAATAATTGTAATTTAGTATATTTTCTAAAAAATATATTTTCTAAAAATATACTTAAAATGTAGTTTTGTTTGTTTTTAAAAGTGTATTTATTTGCACTTTATGTAAATATATTTTAGTATTATTTTTAACTGTGTGCTGAAATGTAACAATGCATTGAAAGTATACTTTTAAAGTACATTATTAAAGAACTTGTTAGTATGCTTTAAGTAAAATTTTGGAGTAATTTTTAAGTGTACTTCTTCATGCTTACAACAGAAAGTAATAAAACATGATAAATGCATTTAAAGCCCATTTAAAACATTATTAAATGAAGTGTATGCATACATACAAAATGCTACTCTTGTAATTGTGATTTAAGTATTTTAATAAATTGATACAATGTCACAGAGGGGTCCATGTACATCAATGCATTTATAGTTTTATACCAACAGCACACCATACGAACACTAGAAAAAGTGTTCTAGACTGTAAAACCAAATAGTATTCCTTGCTATAAAAATACTAGTAAGTTTACTCTATTTTAACCAAAATGTTGAGTTTACTAATTTTTTTTTCATTGCTGAAATATTACAACAGATAGTTCCCATAACTAATGAAATTTAAGTAAAATTACTCAAAATGTCCAAGACATGCTGTTACGCATGCGCACTGGGCGACAATTGCCCCTCCCCCACGTCGCAGAAGCACAACGGCTGAAGACTCAACGTGTGTTTGCAGAGGATCTATTTCTGTAAAATCAAGGTAAAAGCTTTTAATTTAAGTCTCATTTTTTGCTTGCTAGTCCTTATGATGGTTAGATTTTATGCACTTTGTTGCATGTTGTTTTGTGGAACATCTTAGCCCATTCAAAGAACTCAAACACGGTTGACCCTGCACATTATTTGAAGCGATTTCTGTTCAAACCACTTAACTTAATGTCCACTTCATATCTGTAAAATTAGCTGCCTGGTTGTCTATTAATTACTATGTTATCCATTCGTGCTAGTGATAAGTTACGAGAATAGGAGTAATTTGAACGACGGTTGTTTCATGTGACGTTTTGCAGAATTCAAAATTCAGTGAGAAGTAAACAAAACACTTCAAACGAGGAGATCGTTTTTAATTTCGTAAACGCTTAGCATATGCTGTAGGATATTTTATTCTGGACGCGGTACATTCGAATGAGGAGCTCAGAGACACCGCCGCATTCACGCTAGAGAGCGCGCAATCCGGTCAGTGTACAAACGGATGGAAAAGAACGCTACATCTTCAGACGGGTTCTTTTAAAATAACTCTTTTTAACTTGACACGGCGATTTTGAAAGCAACTATGAGTGCTAAACTGTAGTCAAGCCGTAGCATTATTTGTTAGAAATACCTGGTTGCGACGAAAATAGTATGCGTGCTTAGTATGATAATTACGGTAATGTGCAGGCAGTAACAAACAACACGCATTCTGAGATTGTCAACGAGTCTTTAGCAGACCCATCACCCCCACCTCCTCAAGCAGAGTATATATAACATTGAAACTTATTTAAATGTAAGTTAACGATCTTAGTTTTAAAATACCAGATGTTTCCATTTACATTACATAAGAAAAAAATACTCTATACATTTGGTTTGTTTGTTCATTGTTCACTGATTTTTGATTGATGGATAACACTTTTTTATTATTTTAGAATACCAGCTGATGACTGCTGTGCAGTGGAAATGTAAGTTCAGATGCTTTAGTTTATGTTTGTTACAAGTGCTATGTTTGTGACATAACAGACATACTTTACATTTGTGTTTTATACTTTGCAGAGAGGATCTACTTAGATAAATATAAGATGAATGCAGTAAATGAGACTTAAAAGCATTTATTTCATTTTCTTCCACAGATCGATCATCTTGATAAAACCTCAGTATATCATCAGGAGCAACAGGTATTAATTTTGTGTTCCTTGATATGTTTTTTCCCTCCAAAAATGGACAGTCTCTGACTTAAATTTTATCAATCACCAAAGGCCACATTTTCAGCTAAAAATTTTCTTTGCTGTTCTGCTGAAGAAAAATACTCATGAACATCTTGGGTGGCGTAAGGGTGAGTAAATTAATAGCTAATTTTTATTTTTGGGTGAACCTGTTTTTTTTTTCATTTCCAAAATTTTCAAAACCCTATTCCTTTTCAAAAAGTGTGTTTATGGATTGTGTCCTTCAAAATGTTAATAGCCACTTAATGTTTGTTCTTAGATCTTTGCAGGATTCAGTCGCATATCTCGGATCTGAGTTCTGCGCAGCACTGGACACAGACTCTGCACTTTTGACATTTTCTAGAAAAAAGGATTTTAAATTTCACATCAAGTTAATTAAAAGGTATTTCTTTATCATGTTGACTGTAGTTGTCATCTTTAAATCATGATTTGCTTATGATTGTTATCCTTAGCCTGTCTCTATTTTTTCATAGTCATCTGATGTTTCCACTGCAGTAATTCAGGGCCTTTCAGTCATCCTGGAGGATGACCCACAGGAATTTTACAGGATGTGTTTCGTAAGTATTACTGGATTTTCTGCTCTCATCATTTTGTTTTATTCAATATGAATATAGTTCTGGTTATGAAAAATTGTCAAAGGTTCTGTGTATTTTTTTTTTTTTAGTTTTGCAGTAGATGCTATATTTGTCTTTTGTGAAACAGTTTATTACTGAAATTGGTGTAAATGCTTTAAATTCGTGAAATTGTGTTGAGTGATCACAAACATCATTACACACTTTGAAATAAACTTCTTGAAATAAAGCCTAGTTCACCCAAAAATGGAAATTAGCCCATGATTTACTCACTCTCAAGGCATCCTAGGTGTATATTAGGGCTGCACGATAAATCACATGTGATTGTCATGTGCATCTCGACAGTGAAGATGGTTCTGTGATTAGTAGTAAATCTCTATCACATGCATTCAGATGGAGCGGAATTTAATACACAGAGCCTTAGTTCACTGACAAGCTACGCAATATCGCGTTCATAATCGAATGCGATTCACCTGCGCGTATGAACGCGATATTGCGTAGCTTGTCAGTGAACTAAGGCTCTGTGTAATCACATAACCGTCTTTACTGACAAGATGCGCATGACAATCGCATGCAATTTATCGTACAGCCCTATTGTATATGACTTTCTTCTTTCAGACCAATACAATCAGAGTTATATTAAAAAATATCCTGGCTCTTCCAAGCTTTATAATGTCAGTGGGTGGCTGTTTCTGTTCAACAGTTTAATGAAGTGCAGTAAAATGCGTCCATCCATAATAAAACGTGCCTCACACGGCTCCGAGAGGTGAATACAGGCCTTCTGTAGTGAATATATGTTTTTGTACGAAAAATGTCCATATTTAAAACTATACACTTTTCTCTCACTTCCGCTAACTGTCATAAGCAGAAGCCATCCCGGGCAGCTGATGTAGGATGTACGTGTGCGTATGCGCCGGTGATTAGTGACAAACATGGAAGCACAGGACAAGCGAAATGAAACACCAGTAACGAATTAGAAGTACAAAACAAAGATCCATAAAGAAGAATGTTGGAGGATTTCAATATAAACCAAGAGCAGACTGGTTTTCTTTTGCTAAAGTAAGGAAACTTTGCTTCCTTTGCTCCTGTAAACAAACTTTTCTTTGCTAGTCGAAACTTACATTTCGACTAGCATATTTACACCAGCGCATGCACACAAACGTCCTACAACATCCACCTGGAAAGGCTTGCACGTATGACAGTTAGTGGAAGTGAGAGAAAAGTGTTTAAAACTTTTTAAATGTGTATATTTTTCTTACAAAAATGCATCAATCCACTACAGAAGACCTTTATTGATGTGTGAGGCACATTTTATTATGGATGGATGCGCTTTCTTGCACTCCTTTTGAACTGTTGAACAGAAACACCTGCCCATTGCCATGGAAAGCGTGGAAGAGCCAGGACATTTTTTAAATGTTACTCTGATTGGATTGGTCTAAAAGAATGAAGTCATACACACCTAGGATGCCTTGAGGGCGAGTAAATCATGGGCTAATTTTAATCTTTGGTTTGGGTGAACAAACCCTTTAAGATAAAATCATGTAAATGATGGGTGTGATCCATCACTCCATAACACGAGAGAAAATGCTCTTAGCATTCTTAGCATGTTGTAAAAAAAAAAAAAAAAAGTTCTGTGAATTCACATCTATAATGTTGAAAACAATGTACAAAACATTTAGTCCATGGAACTTGTGTGTAATATTCCAAGACTTCCAAGACAAGGCATGCAGTAATAGTTGACACAAATGATAATTTACACTTTTGCTCTGATTTAAATCATGTATTGTGAAATGTCACTGTCACACTATAAATCTCGTCATCTCTCTTTGGTGATCATAATTTAAAGCTTAATTACATTTCCTTGTACTTGATGTTTGCACAGATCATTGTACACTCACTCTGGTCATCAATATGAATCAGTTTGCTTATAAATTAAAAGCATTAAAAGTTCCTTGTCAATATATGCTTTTAGAACATTTCCAGTATTGAAATGAAGAAATTTACACTCTACCTATTTTATTTCTCTACTTAGGATGTGGATGCAGACTTCAGTCAAGCAGTTGTAGACCTGCTCACAGTTCTACCAGAGGACATGCCCTCATTGTGGATGCAATAAAGGCAATCATGGAGGGAAGAATTGTCATGAATGGGTTTTAAAGGCCTGTATTTTATTTTTGCTGTTCTGTTTGCATGCCATTCTGAAAATGCTCTATTGTTTAACAGTGTTCCAGTGGGTCCAGATAATGTTATGACAACAAAGTGCTGTTTAGTTAAGAAGTCTGTAAAGAGTATTATAAGAACACAGATGTTTTAAAAGCTAATTTTTATTATTGTGATATTCTTAAAGTTTTTTACAAAAATAAACTGTTGAGAATTTCAAACTTGTATTAAGTTCATTTCATGCTGGTTGAACGAATAAAAATACGTTCAGTTTACTTAAAGAAAATGTGGAAACCGATTGCACGAAATGTTTTAAGTTCCCATAGCTTAAAATGGCAGATTAAATCCATGTTGAGAATAACAGCATTTAAGATGTTTGCACAACACAAAATAACACTGCTAGGTAAATAGAATTAATAAAGTAATCTTACTATTAAATCTTAAGTAAGATTAGTAAATGTCCTGGAGTATGTTAACTAGAAATGACATTAAACCTACTTGATATTTATTAGTTAATTTACTCTGTAAGAGTTTGCTTTCTTTACTTTAAACGGATTATTAAATTAACTTTAGTTTTACCTTTAAGTTTGCTTTAACAAAATAAGGCAATTGGTTTCCAAACTTTTTTTTAAGTAAGCTGAACTTATTAGGATTTACAGTGTACTGGACAGGAAGTTCAGCTACTAGTTTGTGATGTCACAAGTACAGCCAAGTAAATACTATTGCATGGCCAACAATTGAATTTCACTCACACTGTTTTAATGACCCTGACAACGAGTGCATTCAGCATTGGGGAAAAAATTTGCATATTTTTACTCAAAAATAATATATTTATGGTGTGTTTCTTGTATATTTTGAAGACACCCTTAATTAATTTGTAATATACTTGTAATACAAACAAAGTACACTTTAATATCACTAATCAAGCATGCAATTAGCTTACACAGCATATACTTACTTAAAGTATACTAAGTATACTTGAAGTTGTTCCAATTTAGCACATAAAAGTACACTAAATACACTTACAGTTATGCTTTACTACAATTTAATTACAGCTAAAATATACTTAGCACAAAATTAGTTGTTCCAAAATAGCACACTTCAAGTTAACTAATCAGTAACACACTTGAAGTATGCTGACAATTAGTCTGGCTGCAAGTATACTTAGCATATTTTTTTTTCACTAGGGATAGGCTCCAAAAATATAAAAATGTAATAACAGACTATCACACAGATGATGTGTCGAGCATGCAGGGTCTTTGTCAGATGTATCGATGTATCGGCTCCATATTATCTGAGGAAATTATCCATACATGCATGATTTTGCAATATCTGAAAATGTCCTCAATAAATGTATGTATTTCAGTGTGCTATGCTTGTCTGCTGGAGTTGTGGATGAATAAATCAGAATTTAAGACCTGAATAGTATTTAGTTTATTCATTCTTTTTATTCAAGAGCCAGTGAAATCTTTAAAAAATATTGTTTGTCACAATATGAAAATAAGTATGTACAGTCAGCTGATCATTATTGCAAAATAAACAATGTAACTGTACTAATCATCATTAATTGCCAAATAAATACACATGCAGACATGAAACATCAATTTGAGTTGAGATTATTTTATTGTCTAATTTGCAGACTTGATTAAAGTTTGAAAGGCTTTTAGACTGTGAACTATTTTTGTTTATTTGCAATGAATGTGATAAACGCTTGGCTATGAGAAACAGTTTGAGCCTTGTGTGGCAAGTTATTCCGGCCACAATAACATGCTTCCTGCTTTACTCTTCCTAGTCAAACATGACTGCTGCACTATGTAAGTTAAATGTTGTAATTTTACAGACTTCAAAAGTTTGTAGCCACAAGAGTTCCTCTTCAAAGAGAAATTTTTAGATAATAACACTAAAAAAACATTGTTGATTGTATTTTGGATTTTTAATTTAATAACATATAATTTAATGACATATAATTAAGCTTTTGTTATCAGTCAAACATTTGGTCTTACTGATGTTGTAATAATTGTGTATATTCATTTTGAATAATGTTACATCATAAACTCACAGTTAATCAAACAATAAAGATGTAGAGATTTTTCAATGTGGATGAATACTCGTGAATGTAATGCAGCTCATAGTGTATGTGGATGTGTAAAACTGTCACTGAGGTATCAGTATTTGCCACTTCTGTAACAAAGATAACAAAGACCCATCATAAATGCTTACAAAAAATATTAATCTTAAATCCTTAATAAATAATAATAATAAAAACTTAAACAGAGCTTTCAGCTTTGTAACATTATTTACACTTTAACAAATCATACATAATTTCCATCATGTGTTTATTATAGTCAAATGTCACAGATGAGAGCTTCATTTTTGAAGATGTGACTATAGTATGTGCACATAAAATATTCCCGTAATAAAGGTTTAATTTACTGTACTAAATTAAATGCTTAGTGAGACGAGCAAACACGGTAGACAGTGACAGGATGTGACAGTTCTTCTGTGGAAAATGTGCTCTGTGGTTTCACTGGTCACTGCAAATAAAAGTACAAAACTAAACATATTTGTATATCTTACATTATACCATCCTTTCAATATATATATGTTGTATTTAGATGAGCTGTGTTTGCATTTGCACACTGAATAGTTGATCTTCAACATTTTTTTTTAAAGTGAGCATTAAAAAAATCTAAATATGTAGACAATCAATGCAAACTATATTCTGTGTATTTCACAATATGGTTTTTATGTCCAGTCCTCTTCTATTGTATAAAAGTATATTCTCATCAGCTGTATAGGCATCGCCCTCTATCTTCACTTCTTCCTTTACTAGTTCAGTCTCTACATCACGTCTACAAGACAGTAAAACAGTTTACACTCCTTCACAGAAGGTCCTGTTATGGCAAATTTTCAAACTAGGATTCTTCTTCTGGATCTGTGTGTCGTCATTATTCTTCTGACTCATGCAGGTACTCTTCACTTGTTTTTGATTTCTGATAAAGAGGATGTACCTTATTACCTTATTGGTGCTGATATGGGTAAAATGTCCAGTATAATTTGATGATTAAATAATGTTGTTTACTATTTTACAATTTAGTACAGTTATTGAACAGTAATGTTGTAGTCTAATGTGTTTGGTTCAAAAGCTTGAACACCACATGAACAATGCATTATGTGTCTCATGAGCTTTTGCATGTTTGCTGTTTTCTCCTGCACGATAATAAGTGACGTTGTTTTCACAATTTTACCATTCAGTGCACCTACTGTAAAACTGTGATTTTCTGTGTCTTTTCGTTAGATTATTCCAAATCTAATCAAGAGCAAAAGATTCGTCAGCACATCAACAAAACAGTGTTTGTGGGGGAAACAGTTACACTTCATTGCAACAAAACCCAGTTTGATGATGATTTCACATGGAAAATGAACAACACTCTTATTTTTAGGCAGGTCTCTGTTTTGAACATAACTAAGACAAATTTTAACTCAAACAGGATTCACATTGACCCAGCAGATCCACGAGAATTAACAATACATCAAATACAAGTGTCTGATGCAGGAAACTACACCTGTTACCCAGCAGCGATAAGATGGGCATTAACAATAACAGGTTATTACATCTTTTTTATATATTTATTTATTTTGTTAAAGAGTTTTTGTAAAAGAGTTAACTATGAACTATAAATATTTTTGAAATTACAGTAAGTACTGCTGGATGACTGATACCATGTGTGTTTGTCTGTTTTGTGTCAGAAAACCAGATCATAACAGAATCACTGAAACAAATGCCGCTGTACATCATCATCATCATCGTCTCATGTTCAGGAGTCGTTATGATCGGTCTGATCATCACCATCTGTATTTGCAATTACAGGTGAGAGATACTGAGTTTTATTAACATTTCTTAGCCAAAGAAACACTGGCATGTAGTTTCAGCTCCAGCTTGTGTTTCAGAGTAATGCACATTTTTTTTAATGATCTGCCACTTTCAAATGTATATTTATAGGCAGTGTCTATTTAATCATGAGTTCATATAGCCAGCTTTGATGGCAAAGGTTATTTTCATTAACTCTGCCCACCATTAACAGTTTACGTAAATAACATCTACCATTTTCAAGCTTTCTAAATGTCTAAAAAGCCTATGTCATAATACTTTTACATATACATGTACACTTTTAGATTTCATCGCTTAATTCTTGCAGCTCATAATATATCACAAATGTGTATTTTCACTCAACTTGACTTGACTTTTAAAGAATTAATTTTGTGAAATAATTTATAAAATGTATAAAAATGTATATACAATGCACTGTCGTCATTGTATTCCATCTTTAAGATGTAAATATCATCACATTAAATATTTTTACTAGGCACATAAATTAAACTTGTGTGAAAAATATGTTTTGAGACTTTAAAGACTCTTGAAGTGCAGGACTAAACATACTCATAGTTGAAGCTTTCATATACTACAGAAACCCAGTGATCAACCACTGCTTTTCTTATGAATTGAGCTGAATTCTGTTCTTCTCCATAATTATCACTGTAATAGGAAACTGAGGCAGATTAACTCTATTTCAGAAAAGGAGGATGTAAGTATATTTACCACAGCACATGTATCTGTTCTTGTTTGACAAGTTCAGAATCTTGCGATATGTGTTATTTCTGTTTGTTCATGATCTGTACAGGTGAAGATGATCTCTGACTGTGACAAACACACAATAACAGCCTGTGTAAGTCAGTTAAACTCAACACACACCTACACTCCTCCATCATGTTTACCACATCATGTCTGTCACTGGACCTCAACAAACACTGACACACTTTAAGATGGAAACAAGTTGTGCAATCAAACTGTAAAATCGCTTTTGTTTAAATTTAATTAACTTAATTTAAAATAATATTTTTTTTTTATAAATAACAGCTATAAATATAAACGATCACTATAAATTGCTCAGCAGAGGTTTGAATAGAAGCTGAAATCCCTCTTGTTTGTGTTTCATTGCTTTATTTTTGGTTTCATCAGGTCTACAGTCTTCACACAGTGTCATGAACATCTTTTCTTCTCAAGACAGCAGTGTGTGTTTGTGTCTGACCCTCATCACATGAGCATCTCAATACAGGAAATGTCAGTCATTTTCATGAGTTAGAGAATGGGACTATCACAATAATAAGTACAGATGATCTGTATGTACATGTGTATTTGCCTCTAAAATGCTTAAAAATATCTACCAAATAAATTTCATTTTCAGAGGAATATGAGTACAATTCTTTAATATACCTAACTATATATTACTGTAGATCATTTGTTATCACATAATCAAGGTGTTCTGGTAAAAAAAAAAAAGGAATGTAGAAAAGATCCATCAGAGTAAAGAGATTGAACGGTGTTATGTTGCAATTAAACAAATGTGAATACTGAAATATATTTGATACATTGCTGATGTAGTTACTAGAGACGTCACAGGCTCTTAAAGTCTTACTACAGGAAAACACAACAACCATAACGCCATAACAAACACTAAACTTTTGTTGTCGTTTTAGGAGAGATGCTAAAACAAAGGAAAAATGAAGAAAGTAGCATTTTACATATTTTACTTTTACATGAAAACTCACTCATGTTTGGATCTGCTTGTCTTTGATAAACTAAATAATACAGGCATAATCTGCCATATATCTGATGAAGCAGATAGTAAAATATTTGCAGGTCATACCCTTACGAAAAAGAAGTAAATTCAAGTGTGCTATTAGTATACTTCTTTTAAACTAAAAATAGGAAAGTATACTTTCAGTCTACGTTTTATGTACTTCTCAGAAATGTGCTTTATATACTTATAAGAAATATCCTTGTGAGTGCGCATTTTTTTTCAGTTTCAGTTTTACTTGCTCCGTATCCAATAAAAAAATCCACGTACTTCGTTTTCTTGTCAAAAATTTCTTTTAATCTTCAATGAGCGATAAATAAAACAAATAAAATCAAATAAACAAAATATAATCCTAAATCTCAAATATTACAGATGCGGTAAAGAAAACTGTGTGACTCCGCTGTATTCCAAGAACGCACTGCCGCCAGACTTCCCTAGTGAAAAAAAAGTATACTTTATTGTATTTGTAATATATTTCCTGTTTCAATAGTACATTGCAAATATACTAACCAAAAGTTGTACTAACTTTAAATATATTATAAGTGTATTACCACCATGCTTTTACCTATTTTCACAATACAACTTTTAACACACTTTAAAATAATTGTAATTTAGTATATTTTCTAAAAAAATATATTTTCTAAAAATATACTTGAAATGTAGTTTTGTTTGTTTTTAAAAGTGTATTTATTTGCACTTTATGTAAATATATTTTAGTATTATTTTTAACTGTGTGCTGAAATGTAACAATGCATTGAAAGTATACTTTTAAAGTACATTATTAAAGAACTTGTTAGTATGCTTTAAGTAAAATTTTGGAGTAATTTTTAAGTGTACTTCATGCTTACAACAGAAAGTAATAAAACATGATAAATGCATTTAAAGCCCATTTAAAACATTATTAAATGTATAAAAAGTGTATGCATACATACAAAATGCTACTCTTGTAATTGTGATTTAAGTATTTTAATAAATTGATACAATGTCACAGAGGGGTCCATGTACATCAATGCATTTATAATTTTATACCAACAGCACACCATACGAACACTAGAAAAAGTGTTCTAGACTGTAAAACCAAATAGTATTCCTTGCTATAAAAATACTAGTAAGTTTACTCTATTTTAACCAAAATGTTGAGTTTACTAATTTTTTTTCATTGCTGAAATATTACAACAGATAGTTCCCATAACTAATGAAATTTAAGTAAAATTACTCAAAATGTCCAAGACATGCTGTTACGCATGCGCACTGGGCGACAATTGCCCCTCCCCCACGTCGCAGAAGCACAACGGCTGAAGACTCAACGTGTGTTTGCAGAGGATCTATTTCGGTAAAATCAAGGTAAAGGCTTTTAATTTTAGTCTCATTTTCTGCTTGCTAGTCCTTATGATGGTTAGATTTTATGCACTTTGTTGCATGTTGTTTTGTGGAACATCTTAGCCCATTCAAAGAACTCAAACACGGTTGACCCTGCACATTATTTGAAGCGATTTCTGTTCAAACCACTTAACTTAATGTCCACTTCATATCTGTAAAATTAGCTGCCTGGTTGTCTATTAATTACTATGTTATCCATTCGTGCTAGTGATAAGTTACGAGAATAGGAGTAATTTGAACGACGGTTGTTTCATGTGACGTTTTGCAGAATTCAAAATTCAGTGAGAAGTAAACAAAACACTTCAAACGAGGAGATCGTTTTTAATTTCGTAAACGCTTAGCATATGCTGTAGGATATTTTATTCTGGACGCGGTACATTCGAATGAGAAGCTCAGAGACACCGCCGCATTCACGCTAGAGAGCGCGCAATCCGGTCAGTGTACAAATAACGGATGGAAAAGAACGCTACATCTTCAGACGGGTTCTTTTAAAATAACTCTTTTTAACTTGACACGGCGATTTTGAAAGCTACTATGAGTGCTAAACTGTAGTCAAGCCGTAGCATTATTTGTTAGAAATACCTGGTTGCGACGAAAATAGTATGCGTGCTTAGTATGATAATTACGGTAATGTGCAGGCAGTAACAAACAATACGCATTCTGAGATTGTCAACGAGTCTTTAGCAGACCCATCACCCCCACCTCCTCAAGCAGAGTATATATAACATTGAAACTTATTTAAATGTAAGTTAACGATCTTAGTTTTAAAATACCAGATGTTTCCATTTACATTACATAAGAAAAAAATACTCTATACATTTGGTTTTGTTTGTTCATTGTTCACTGATTTTTGATTGATGGATAACACTTTTTTATTATTTTAGAATACCAGCTGATGACTGCTGTGCAGTGGAAATGTAAGTTCAGATGCTTTAGTTTATGTTTGTTACAAGTGCTATGTTTGTGACATAACAGACACTCTTTACATTTGTGTTTTATACTTTGCAGAGAGGATCTACTTAGATAAATGTAAGATGAATGCAGTAAATGAGACTTAAAAGCATTTATTTCATTTTCTTCCACAGATCGATCATCTTGATAAAACCTCAGTATATCATCAGGAGCAACAGGTATTAATTTTGTGCTCCTTGATATGTTTTTTCCCTCCAAAAATGGACAGTCTCTGACTTAAATTTTATCAATCACCAAAGGCCACATTTTCAGCTAAAAATCTTCTTTGCTGTTCTGCTGAAGAAAAATACTCATGAACATCTTGGGTGGCGTAAGGGTGAGTAAATTAATAGCTAATTTTTATTTTTGGGTGAACCTGTTTTTTTTTTTCATTTCCAAAATTTTCAAAACCCTATTCCTTTTCAAAAAGTGTGTTTATGGATTGTGTCCTTCAAAATGTTAATAGCCACTTAATGTTTGTTCTTAGATCTTTGCAGGATTCAGTCGCATATCTCGGATCTGAGTTCTGCGCAGCACTGGACACAGACTCTGCACTTTTGACATTTTCTAGAAAAAAGGATTTTAAATTTCACATCAAGTTAATTAAAAGGTATTTCTTTATCATGTTGACTGTAGTTGTCATCTTTAAATCATGATTTGCTTATGATTGTTATCCTTAGCCTGTCTCTATTTTTTCATAGTCATCTGATGTTTCCACTGCAGTACTTCAGGGCCTTTCAGTCATCCTGGAGGATGACCCACAGGAATTTTACAGGATGTGTTTCGTAAGTATTACTGGATTTTCTGCTCTCATCATTTTGTTTTATTCAATATGAATATAGTTCTGGTTATGAAAAATTGTCAAAGGTTCTGTGTATTTTTTTTTTTAGTTTTACAGTAGATGCTATATTTGTCTTTTGTGAAACAGTTTATTACTGAAATTGGTGTAAATGCTTTAAATTCGTGCAATTGTGTTGAGTGATCACAAACATCATTACACACTTTGAAATAAACTTCTTGAAATAAAGAGCCTAGTTCACCCAAAAATGGAAATTAGCCCATGATTTACTCACTCTCAAGGCATCCTAGGTGTATATTAGGGCTGCACGATAAATCACATGTGATTGTCATGTGCATCTCGACAGTGAAGATGGTTCTGTGATTAGTAGTAAATCTCTATCACATGCATTCAGATGGAGCGGAATTTAATACACAGAGCCTTAGTTCACTGACAAGCTACGCAATATCGCGTTCATAATCGAATGCGATTCACCTGCGCGTATGAACGCGATATTGCGTAGCTTGTCAGTGAACTAAGGCTCTGTGTAATCACATAACCGTCTTTACTGACAAGATGCGCATGACAATCGCATGCAATTTATCGTACAGCCCTATTGTATATGACTTTCTTCTTTCAGACCAATACAATCAGAGTTATATTAAAAAATATCCTGGCTCTTCCAAGCTTTATAATGTCAGTGGGTGGCTGTTTCTGTTCAACAGTTTAATGAAGTGCAGTAAAATGCGTCCATCCATAATAAAACGTGCCTCACACGGCTCCGAGAGGTGAATACAGGCCTTCTGTAGCGAATATATGTTTTTGTACGAAAAATGTCCATATTTAAAACTATACACTTTTCTCTCACTTCCGCTAACTGCCATAGGCAGAAGCCATCCCGGGCAGCTGATGTAGGATGTACGTGTGCGTATGCGCCGGTGATTAGTGACAAACATGGAAGCACAGGACAGAGCGAAATGAAACACCAGTAACGAATTAGAAGTATAAAACAAAGATCCATAAAGAAGAATGTCGGAGGATTTCAATATAAACCAAGAGCAGACTGGTTTTCTTTTGCTAAAGTAAGGAAACTTTGCTTCCTTTGCTCCTGTAAACAAACTTTTCTTTGCTAGTCGAAACTTACATTTCGACTAGCATATTTACACCAGCACATGCACACAAACGTCCTACAACATCCACCTGGAAAGGCTTGCACGTATGACAGTTAGTGGAAGTGAGAGAAAAGTGTTTAAAACTTTTTAAATGTGTATATTTTTCTTACAAAAATGCATCAATCCACTACAGAAGACCTTTATTCATGTGTGAGGCACATTTTATTATGGATGGATGCGCTTTCTTGCACTCCTTTTGAACTGTTGAACAGAAACACCTGCCCATTGCCATGGAAAGCGTGGAAGAGCCAGGACATTTTTTAAATGTTACTCTGATTGGATTGGTCTAAAAGAATGAAGTCATACACACCTAGGATGCCTTGAGGGCGAGTAAATCATGGGCTAATTTTAATCTTTGGTTTGGGTGAACAAACCCTTTAAGATAAAATCATGTAAATGATGGGTGTGATCCATCACTCCATAACACGAGAGAAAATGCTCTTAGCATTCTTAGCATGTTGTAAAAAAAAAAAAAAAAGTTCTGTGAATTCACATCTATAATGTTGAAAACAATGTACAAAACATTTAGTCCATGGAACTTGTGTGTTATATTCCAAGACTTCCAAGACAAGGCATGCAGTAATAGTTGACACAAATGATAATTTACACTTTTGCTCTGATTTAAATCATGTATTGTGAAATGTCACTGTCACACTATAAATCTCGTTATCTCTCTTTGGTGATCATAATTTAAAGCTTAATTACATTTCCTTGTACTTGATGTTTGCACAGCTCATTGTACACTCACTCTGGTCATCAATATGAATCAGTTTGCTTATAAATTAAAAGAATTAAAAGTTCCTTGTCAATATATGCTTTTAGAACATTTCCAGTATTGAAATGAAGAAATTTACACTCTACCTATTTTATTTCTCTACTTAGGATGTGGATGCAGACTTCAGTCAAGCAGTTGTAGACCTGCTCACAGTTCTACCAGAGGACATGCCCTCATTGTGGATGCAATAAAGGCAATCATGGAGGGAAGAATTGTCATGAATGGGTTTTAAAGGCCTGTATTTTATTTTTGCTGTTCTGTTTGCATGCCATTCTGAAAATGCTCTATTGTTTAACAGTGTTCCAGTGGGTCCAGATAATGTTATGACAACAAAGTGCTGTTTAGTTAAGAAGTCTGTAAAGAGTATTATAAGAACACAGATTTTTTAAAAGCTAATTTTTATTATTGTGATATTCTTAAAGTTTTTTACAAAAATAAACTGTTGAGAATTTCAAACTTGTGTTAAGTTCATTTCATGCTGGTTGAACGAATAAAAATACGTTCAGTTTACTTAAAGAAAATGTGGAAACCGATTGCACGAAATGTTTTAAGTTCCCATAGCTTAAAATGGCAGATTAAATCCATGTTGAGAATAACAGCATTTAAGATGTTTGCACAACACAAAATAACACTGCTAGGTAAATAGAATTAATAAAGTAATCTTACTATTAAATCTTAAGTAAGATTAGTAAATGTCCTGGAGTATGTTAACTAGAAATGACATTAAACCTACTTGATATTTATTAGTTAATTTACTCTGTAAGAGTTTGCTTTCTTTACTTTAAACTGATTATTAAATTAACTTTAGTTTTACCTTTAAGTTTGCTTTAACAAAATAAGGCAATTGGTTTCCAAACTTTTTTTTAAGTAAGCTGAACTTATTAGGATTTACAGTGCACTGGACTGGAAGTTCAGCTACTAGTTTGTGATGTCACAAGTACAGCCAAGTAAACACTATTGCATGGCCAACAATTGAATTTCACTCACACTGTTTTAATGACCCTGACAACCAGTGCATTCAGCATTGGGGAAAAAATTTGCATATTTTTACTCAAAAATAATATATTTATGGTGTGTTTCTTGTATATTTTGAAGACACCCTTAATTAATTTGTAATATACTTGTAATACAAACAAAGTACACTTTAATATCACTAATCAAGCATGCAATTAGCTTACAGCATATACTTACTTAAAGTATACTAAGTATACTTGAAGTTGTTCCAATTTAGCACATAAAAGTACACTAAATACACTTACAGTTATACTTTACTACAATTTAATTACAACTAAAATATACTTAGCACAAAATTAGTTGTTCCAAAATAGCACACTTCAAGTTAACTAATCAGTAACACACTTGAAGTATACTGACAATTAGTCTGGCTGCAAGTATACTTAGCATATTTTTTTTTCACTAGGGTTAACAGACGCAATTCCTAAAGGGCCAGTACACAATTTTAACATTGTACATATGAATGAAGTGCGTTTACAAATACAAACAATCCAAAGCAAAACTGACATGCACTACATGATAAAACATATTGTTTATGGAATCTAAGCAAAAATAGGCTCCTACAATACTTAAAATTACATTTAAGTATACTTGATTTATACTTAGGAAAAGTATTTGAGCTATACTTGTGCTCTGAGAATCTGTTTTCATTGTTATACATGAGAGATGCTATTACAGATCTTTTGTACAAAATTTCCAAAACACAAGTGAAGAAGAAACCAAAACAGATGCTTCCACACTGTAAAAAATGCAAATACATATTTTCCATTTTACGAAACATTTTGTCTCAAATACTAAAATTTTTTTTAAATTAAAAACCCTTGTCAGACCAACAAAATTACACAAATGTTGTCCCAACTAGTCAAACACAGTTGTCTGAGAAAAGAATTTCATATTGTTGAAATTTTAAGGCTTTGTAACTTCCCAGCATGCATTGCAGCATGAATACATTATTCAGTTACCCTTACAGGATTATTGTTTTGCTGTTTGCTGACTTCATCTAAATTTTTTGTTGTTGTTTTGTCATTATTGTTAGCTATTTGTTGTACTGTGATGTTCAGATCTAATCTTTTTAATATTTGCTGATTGCCACCGTTCTTGAGCTTTGTGTATCTAGTTTTGAGGCCTAGATACTTTCAACCACTTATGTTCATTTCTTGGATATTTTAATCTTGCAAAATGCATCACAAACAAATACAACATTGTTTACACATTAGAATAAGTTATTTATAATATTTTGTATATTCAGATGGTCATCTAACAGAATATGTACAAATTAATACTTAAATAGGGACATAGTAGTATACTTAAAGAATTATATAAAATTCACTTAAAGAAAACTTACGAGCATACTTACAGTATAAAACTACTGATCTAGTAGTTTACTGAGACTATGCTTTAAAGTGTACTAAAAATGCAAAAAAAATTGCAATTTAATTAGTAAACTATCAGTATACCTGTTAGTTCACTTTTAGTATAGTTGCAGTACAAACTGAAAACATAGATGTAAACTAGTTGTGTACTCAAAGTTTACTACTGTTATACTTAAAAGTATACTTTTATATACTAGAAAGTGGGCCAATTTAGTCCCAAGGAGTATTAAAGTAGTACACTGAAAAGTATACTACTAGTATGCTGATATTTGTATACTTACTACATAAAGTATACTTAAAAATAGACTTGAACTTTACTTAAGTATACTTAATAAAATAAACTTGAAGTATACTTCTTTTTGGTAAGGGATATTCATAATACAAATCATTGCTTACTGTCAAATGGCGCCATAAACCTCAAGCAGCCTGACGTTTGATCATGTGACATGCAAGGTTTGAGGCTGGAGATTTAAGGTGCAAATTAATAATAAAGGAATCAGAGAGTTGCAGATGGTAAATGATGACTCTCTTTCAGAGAAACAAAATGCCACATTTGCAGTTAATGCGCAAAAGTGTTGTTCAGTTAATAAATTAAATTGAAATGGCTGCTAATGAAGTGCTTGTGTATTTTAATAATGGAAGATTGCATGAGCTCAGTAAATTAATGTATTTTGTTTGACATTTTGGCACCCATTTCCAGGGATTCAAGCAGTGGAGTTTCATATATTTATAAATGTGCTTTGTGTGCTTTATATGTTTGACTGTAGCATGTTGAATGAGGTGTTGTTTCTCTATTATTGTCTCTCTGTGGCTACTTGTTTCCTGCTCATCTTTCCTGTCACTCTTAGTGAATCACCACTACACAAAATGTGTTTAGCATTATAATTACTTGTTATAGTACTTTGATCTTCTGATTATCACATTAATACTCTCCAAAATCTTGTTCAAATTTTCAAATTTGTTAAACTTTGCCAAGGTTAGAATTAGCTCAGTTAATGGTAAAGCAAATGTAAGTGCATTGCATTTTACCAATCTACTATTAAAAATGTTTTGAGTTCTGTTTTCTAAGTTGTACAATTTAATACGGTTGAATAGTTTATTGAAATCTTTTATTCTGAGTGCATAGTGTTGGATGTACATTATTTAATTGAATTCAGTAAAGTGTTTTGTTAATTCTGATATTCCTGTCATGCACGTCAAACACATGGATGACAGTGTGAAGTTATAAAAGTTACTCACATCATGTAGTCATTATGTTTCTTCAACGTTATTAAACTCATTTGCTGTCTTCGACACTGCTCTCTGCCTTCATCTCTTCCTTTAGCAGCTCAGTCTCTACAGCACGTCTGCAAGATCCTGAACGGGCATTAAGACACTTTGTACTCCTTCAAAGCCTTTAAATTGAATGTCCTGTTATGGCCAGTTTTCAGACCAGGATTCTTCATCTGGATCTCTGTGTTATTATTATTCTGCTGATTCATACAGGTACTTATTTAAGATAAACATTTCTTTCCCTCCCTTGCTTGTTTTAATGATGGCTTTGTCTCAGAGTCAATAACAGGACGTGCTTTATGCACACTGAAATGACTATAAAGTCCAAAATAGTGTGATGATGAAATAATAGTAATTAGTAACTTTGTGTTTAAATTTCATGATTGTATTCGAATGTGTTTGTATCAGATTAAAAGATAAAGCATGTGTGTCTAATGAGTTTTTCATGTGTGCACTGTTTCTACTACATCCAGTTTTTCCGTCCAGTGAAATTACTGTAAACCTGCAGTGATTGTAATTTTCTGTCTTTTCATCAGACTATTCCAAATCTAATCAAGAGCAAAAGATTCGGCAGCACATCAACATAACACTGTTTGTGGGGCAAACAGTTACACTTCACTGCAACAAAACCCAGTTTGATGATGATTTCACATGGAAAATGAACAACTCTGTTATGTTTAGGCATGACTCTTACAGTAACAGAACAATGAGAAACTTCAGCTCAAACAGGATTCACATCGACCCAGCATCTCACAGAGAATTAACAATACATCAAATACAAACGTCTGATGCGGGAAACTACATCTGTTACCCAGCAGCAATAAGATGGACATTAACAATATCAGGTTTTACATGACTTTATTTATTTTTTATTTTTTTATTTTGCAGCATCTGTAAGTAAGTTTGTAATTATAGTTATTAGTAACTACTAGTGAGTAGTGCTGGTTGACTGATATTATGTGGGTTTTACTTGTTTTGTGTCTCTCAGAAAACTAGATCAGACCAGAATCACTCAAACAAATGCCACTGTACATCATCATCATCATCATCATCATCTCATGTTCTGAAATCATTATGATCTGTCTGATCATCATTATCAGAGTCTGCATTCACAGGTGAGAGATGTTTTTAGTGTTTCTTACCTTCAGCAACACTGACATATAGTTTTGGCTCTTTAACAGCTACTAAACCAGTGCTAGAGTGATCTACAGCTTCTTTTATTTTTCAAATTCATTTTTTTTTTCCTGTAAATGATCTGACACTTTTCAAATGTATATTTGTAGGCAGTTGAACATGAGTTCAAATAGCCAGTCTTGCTGTCAAAGGTTATTTTCATGAACTTTGCCCACCATTGCTGAGATATTTTACCTTTAGCACAAACAGCTCTTCACATATTTTCAAAATGTGTGTAAATAACATCTATCACTGTTTGCATTTATTGTAAACAAGATTTTAGTGCAATCGCTTAATGTACAGGTGCATCTCAAAAAATTAGAATATAGTGAAAAAGTTAATTTTTTGTTTGTAACTTATTTCAAAAACTGAAACTTTCATATATTCTAGATTCATTACATTTAAAGTGAATCATTTCAAAAGTGTTTTTTGTTTTCATTTTGATGATTAGAGCTTACAGCTCATGAAAGTCAAAAATCCAGTATCTCAAAATATTGGAATATTTACATTTTAGTTTCATTATATGATCATCCCTATACAGTATAAATTCCGGGTATCTCTTGTTCTTTGAAACCACAATAATGGGGAAGACTGCTAACTTGGCAATGGTCCAGAAGACAATCATTGACACCCTCCACAAAGAGGGTAAGTCTCAGAAGGTCATTACTGAAAAAGGTGACTGTTTACAGAGTGCTGTATCAAAGCATATTAAATGGAAAGTTGAATGGAATGAAGAAATTGGGTAGGAAAAGGTGCACATGCTACAGAGATGACCGCAACTGTCAAGCAAAGCTGATTCAAACACTTGGGAGAGCTTCACAAGGAGTGGAATGAAGCCGGAGTTGGTGCATCAAGAGTCACCATGCTCAGACGTCTTCAGGAAAAGTTTATGCACTTTATGCTTCCATCTGCTGACAAGCTTTATAGAGATGCTGATTTCCTTTTCCAGCAGGACTTTAGCACCTGCCCTCAGTGCCAAAACCACTTCTGAGTGGTTTGCTGACCATGATATTACTGTGCTTTATTGGCCAGCCAACAAGCCTGACCTGAACCCCACTGAGAATCTATGGAATATTTTCAAGAGAAAGGTGAGAAACAGTCGATCCAACAATATTCAAATGAGTTGAAGGTTCAGTAGTGCCTCAGGAGTGCCACAGGCTGATCACTTCCATGCCACACCTCACTGATGTTATAATTAGTTTTTTAAAACTTTAACTTTAAGTAAAAACTTTTCTGTTTTGCAAATCTGTTTTTTGATTCATCTTAGAAAATATTCTAATATTTTGAGATACTGGATTTTTGACTTTCATGAGCTGTAAGCTCTAATCATCAAAATGAAAAACAAAAAACTTTTGAAATGTTTCACTTTACATGTTATTGTCATGATTCCTGTCTGGTCTGCCTGCCACCAGAGGTCGCCTGTGCTTCCCACGAACATTTCACACCACACAGTTGGTTGCATCTCACCCTGGACTACGTTTCCCATGAACCATTGCACTGATTACTCATACACACCGGTGGCCAATCAGACCAGCTATATAAGCCCCGGATTTCCCTCCGTATCTCACCAATTGTCTCTCCGTATTGTGATGTTGTGGTGTTCCATTGTTGTTTCACGTGTCTTCCCTAGGTCCCTAGTTTCAACTTTCTAGCCTGGTCTTCTCGTTTCGTCTGTCTTGCCGCCTGCCTTTTGGACTACTCGCTTGTTTCACGGATTATCCCTTTTCCTCTCCCGCTTTGGATTACGTTCACCACTGATCGACCCTCGCCTGCTCCTCAGACTATTCTTGTGTCTTGCTCCTACATACCTGTTTGCTGTTGTCTACCCTGCCTGTTCGACCATGTCTTTGTCTCTCCCTTCAAATAAAGCTTTGCAAATGGATCTGCTCACCTCTCGTCTCCCTCCCCACGTTACAGAATACTCGGTCACACAAGGATCCAGCAGCTTTCCCAAAGGACATTATACAGGTATGGATACTACAAGAATACTATTCAGACTCCAACAAGGCCCACGTTCACTTGAGCAACATGTCTGCGAGTTTCTGGCGATCGCAAACCATTCAAATCTCCTGGACTGTATTCTCATTGAGATTTTTTGCTATGGGGTTAATCAACCTTTAAAGGCGAGGCTTAGACGCGAGGGTCCGCGTTCATCTCTCATTGCTTTTTTGGACTTTGCTTTATGGTGTGTGGGTTTCGCAATTCACTGTGGGTGTCGTGGAGGAGGAACGCGACATCGCGGTAATGCCGGCTGCGCAACCCGCTCATGAAATGGCGGCTACAACAGAGCCCGTTCTCAAAATGGCGGCCGTGCCGGAGCACACTCATGTAATGGCGGCGAGAGCGGAGCTTGTTCACAAAATGGCGGCCGCGCCGGTGCGCGCTCACAGAATGGCGGCGACAGCGGAGCTCGTTCATAAAAAAACAATGCGATAACAACGCTCCATCATGTCACTCCTGCCATACCACAATTATATAACGTTACAGGTGTGTTTCCCGAGCCAAGTCAAGGTACACCTGAGTCAAGCAAAGTCACAGCTGTCGTTCCTGAGTCAAGCAAAGTCACAGCTGTCGTTCCTGAGCCAAGCCAAGTGTAGGGTTTTCAGGGTAATTAGATCAAATTTAATTGATTCAACTGGAACTGGACAGGAACTGGTCAAGACGCGCTGGCATCATGTAAGCTCCCAATCTGTTTTTATGGTAGTCCCAAATGGCTCACAGAAGATTCTGAGTTGTTCTCTTCTCTGAGGCCTTACACAAGTCACAGCCGATCTCCATGAGCCAAGTCAAGTCACAGTTGATCTTCATGAACCAAGTCAAGTCACAGCTGTTCTTCACGAGCCAAGTCAAGTTACTGGTGTTGTTCCTGAGTCAAGTCACGTCTCGGCTGGTCGCCCAGAGTCAAGTCACGTCTCGCCCAGAGTCTAGTCACATCTTGGCTGGTTGCCCAGAGCCTCGTCATGTCTCGTCTAACTGCCCAGAGCCTCGTCACGTTTCGTCTGACTGCCCAGAGCCTCGCCATGTCTCGTCTGACACTCCAAGGTCACAATCTATCATGATGACCAGCGTGCTGGACCCACCACTAGTGTCTGTGTGAGCTGCAAGCATCCCAGTAGCATCAGCACCTTTAAATCTGACTATTAAAGAGGTCCTGCTGCTGCTCTTCCCTTAATGGCGATTGCCATTTTGTGTGTGTGGGCTGCACACCATGCTCTAGAGGTCTCGTCTGTCCACAAGTCTGCTTCAGAGGTCTCGTCTGTTCACATGTCTGCTCCAGAGGTCTCGTCTGTTCACATGTCTGCTCCAGAGGTCTCGTCTGTTCACATGTCTGCTCCAGAGGTCTCGTCTGTTCACAAGTCTGCTCCAGAGGTTCCTATCAGTTCACAAGTGTGCTCCAGAGGTCTCGTCTGTCCACATGTCTGCCCCAGAGGTCTCCTCTGACTGTGAGTCTGTGCCAGTGCCCCCAGAGGTGGCAGTGTTGGTTGCAGATCCTCCTAAAGGGGCCGTGGATAACACCATCAAGTCTCCAGAGGTGGCAGCTTACGCTGCAGAACCTCTGGAGGTGGCAGTGTCAACTGCGGCATCCTAAGTGGCTGTGATGCCCACTGCAGTTTCCCCGGAGGTGGCGGCTGAGGCTGCGGAACCTCATAAAATGGGGACGTCTGTGCTATCTCCCTGTACGGTGATAGCGCCCAATCACCCTCACCTAGCCAGTGTACTCATGCCTGGTCCTGAACCGGCCACGGAGGCCGTTTATGAACTCTCACCCTGTCCTGTCCCGGCCATGTTTGGACTCTCTGCTCCTGTCACGGCCGCAAAGGCCGCCAACGAACTCTCTGCCTCTCTCCTTGTCACCCTGTCTGGCTCTTCTGTCCCTGTTCTCCCCAGGTCCCAGTCCATGACACGGGTGCCTGCGCTGCCCTGGAGGGCTCCTGCGCCTCCTGCTCCGCCCTGGAAGACTCCTGAGCCTCCTGCTCTGCCCTGGAGGGCTACAGCTCTGCCTGCTCCACCCTGGTGGGCTCCTGCTCTGTCAGCTCTGCCTCAATCTCTATGTCCTCCACATGGACCTGGCCGTCCAACCCTCGCCTTTTCTCGCCCCCGCCCTACTGTTCCACTATATAAGCTTGGATTTCCCTCCGTATCTCACCGAGTATTGTGGTGTTGTGGTGTTGCATTGTTGTTTCACGTCTCTTCCCTAGTTCCCTAGTTTTAACTTTCTAGCCTGCCTTTTGGACCACTCGCTCGTTTCACGGAACATCCCTTTACCTTTCCCCCTTCGGATTGCGTTCGCGGCTGATCGACCCTCGCCTGCTTCTCGGACTATTCTTGTGTCTTGCTCCTACATACCTGTTTGCTGTTGTCTACCCTGCCTGTTTGACCATGTCTTTGTCTCTCCCTTCAAATAAAGCTTTGCAAATGGATCCGCTCGCCTCTCGTCTCCCTCCCCAGGTTACAGTTATGAAACTACAATATATATGTTTCAGTTTACGAACTGTTACAATAAAAACTGTTACAAAAAAAATAACTTTTTCATGATATTCAAATTTTTTGAGATGCACCTGTAAATAGTATCCTCTGTTTTTTTTTTTGTTTTTTTTTGTTGTTGTTGTTGTTTTTTTTAACATAAATATAGTGCCTGCCATATAGCGTTATGTGTATGGGTCAATACTTTTAAATATAGATTTTATTACTTTACTCTTGTCCAGAAGTTAAACTTTGAATTTAAAAGAAACTCTATCACAAAATAATTTTAAAGATGTCATTTTGTGAAATTCAATTATGAAGTATTTATTATGAATTGAGCTGCATTCTATTCTTCTCCAAATTTATTTTTGTAACAGGAAACCGAGTCAGAGGAGTAGATCAGAAAAGGAAGATGTAAGTTTATTTACTACAGCACAAGTTATTAATGAACACATATATCTACTTTTGACTTATAAGGTAAACTTCTTGCAATATATTTTATTTTACTGTTCATGATCTGTACAGGTGAAGATGATTTCTGACTGTGACAAACACACAATAACAGTCTGTGTAAGTGAGCTGAACTCGACACACTCATACACACTTCCATCATGTTTACCACATCATGTCTGTCACTGGACCTCCACAAGTACCACTGACACACTTCTTGATGGAAACATATTGTGCAATCAGTTTACTACTCTTATCACCTGTGTTCATTAAATTAAAAATTGCATAATGTTTAGTAGTAAAGTAGCAGCTAAAATATAGATAATAAATGGCTCAACAGAGTCTTGATCTGTTTTTTTGTGTTTCACTTGTTTCATCTTTGTTTTCATCAGGTCTACAGTCTTCACACAGTTTCATGAACGTGATCTTTTCTTCTCAAGACAGAAGTATGTCTTGTGAACATCTCAATACAGGAAGATGTTCAGATGTCAGGCATTTTAATGAATTAGAGAACAAGACAATTACAAAAATAATATGTTCAGTCTCAGAGGATCTGTATGTGTGTTTGCCCCTAAAATGCTGTTTGCTTATTTGATTTAAAATATTTAACAAATAAATTTCATTTTCATACAGAAGAATATGAGCTTTAATCTTTGATTTGCCCAACTATAGATCATTATCAAAGATAAGGTCTTTGGTGAATGGAATGTAGAAATGATCAGGGTAAACAAAGTGACTGAATCGTGCAATCCAGGCTCATTAGAAATACGTGCCTCTACATACATTTCTGCAACACCGTAATTACGTACCTTACTGCATGTTTCTCAGCAGTTTTAAAGTGAAATATACAGAGAGTGGCGCTAAAACACATGTTCAATAAGTGACCTTGACACGTTTTTGTTACGTTGGAACAGGCACTTATTACTGCATTTTTATTATGCTGCTTGAGGTACATATGGCAGCTGTTCAGAATTCAAATATTCGGGGCATTTCGCTAAAGGATAATGCTCTGTCTTATTGGAAATATCCCCTACACCAAACCCAACCCTGTATTTTGTGATGCAGTCGTGCTATTTTTACTTCCTCATTCAGATTTGAGCTGTTTTGTCAAATCGTAGTTTCACAGGGTTTGAACCGGAGCTTTTCATCACCCAAATTTAGCACTGTATCGTGTGAGCTACCGAGCAAACTGACTGTGTTAGAAAACTCGTATATATGAAGCTGTATATGTGACAACAACGTTCAAAAGTATCAATTTTCTAATCGCGCAGGATGTTAAAATTGTTTTAAAACCATAATATAATATTCAGCAGTAGTAATCGTCTGAAAATTAGGCTTTATTAATTAAAACTCTGTGTGTAAATCATACTATGTGTGAAAAGGAATAAAAGTTTTACTGCCTCTAGCATTCATTTTAAATGGAAACTGCAGTGATTCGTACATATAGGTAAGTTTTTGATTCATACATATAGGTACGTTTTTTTCAGGTTTGCAGAAATGAGGCACGTATTTCCAATGAGCCTAAGTTAGAATCAAGGCTTATTGCAAAGAATTAATGTCAATGTAGAAATAATTTAGGACCATTACATTTGATACCTTGCAGGAGAACACACAGTGGTGCCATAACAAACACTGAGCTGATGCAGTAATTTCATCTTCCATAAGAATACACTTGTTTTGGATTAACTAAATCATACAAGCTTTTCTATGATAAACAAGTTTTTTTTTTTTTTTTAATCTAAGTAAACTTGGATAGAAAACATTGATCGATGCACAGATACAATGTCAGATACTATGTCAAATATGGTGCTACAAATCTCACGCATGACATTTGATCCTGTGACGAGTGAGGTTTGAGGTCATGTTTTGGTGTAAATGTATAATTCATAATAAAAGAGAGGCTAATAAGCTCAGAAGTGAAAGACAGTTTACACTCCTTCACAGACCTTAAAATGAGTGTCCTGTTATGGCAAATGTTCAAACTAGCAAAATGCAGGTAAGCCTACTTATTCAATATAAACTTTTTTTTTCTCCTCCTCACTTGTTTTATGATACCTTTGTCTCAAAGCCAATAAACAGGATGTACTTTATGCACGTTTCTATGACTATAAAGCCCAATATTATGTAAATATTAATTTATTAAAATGTACAGTTGTTTAAAAATTATACGATTGACATGAAATGATTGATTATATTTGAATGTGTTTTAATCAGGTTAAAATATTAAGCACTGTATGAACAATGTGTTGTGTGTCAAGTTTGCATTTTTTCAACTGCATGACAGTAAAATAATTCCTTTCCATCATGACTAATAATTATGAAACTAATATGTTTATTTTAAAATACTAATATTTATTGTTCCTCTTTTGCATGTATGTATGATTATTGTTAATAAATGTGTTATGAAGGAGATAAAATAATCATGATCTTTCAAAAAACTGTCATAATTCCCCTGTGATCTTCTGATGTTTGTTGGACATTGTGGACAAATTAAATAAATCTGTGAGCCATTAAACAATACAAATCCAGTGACTACCCTCTGATTTTCATCATATTGGCATTGTTATATATTATGATATTTGCTGTCCATAATGAACTGCATTCTGTTGTTCTCCCAATGTTTCAACACTGTAACAGGAAACTGACGCCGATGAAGATGAACTCTGATCTCTGTGAAACAGAGCAGGAGGATGTAAGTATATTTACCACAGCGCAGGTTATTATTCATCACATATGGGATCTGTTCTTGAATTCTGTACATTTATATACATCTTAATCTAATTTCTACAACTCTGCATGATCTGTACAGGTGAAGATGATTTCTGACTGTGACAAACACACAATAACAGTCTGTCTAAGTCAGTTGAACTTGACACACACATACACTCCTCCATCATGTTTTCATGTTTACCACATCATGTCTGTCACTGCAACAAATATTACTGACACAGTTCTTGATGGAAACATGTTGTGCAATCAAAGTTATTTTTAGGTTATTACCATTAGGAAACATTCTGTATAAGCAATTATTTTTTTTTCGGTTACTAAAAAATAAACAACGCTGCAACGTTCTGAGAACATTATTTTATTGTTGTAAAAAATAAAACCTAAAAAGGATGTTTTTTTTGTTTGTTTGTTTGTTTGTTTTTTTTTAAATAAATAACCAAATGTTAGGGAAATGTTTTGTGTTTGCTGGGTACGACTCCGATGAGCATTTCAATACTGGTCATTTTCATATTAGAGAATGGGACTGCTCCATAACAACAACAACAACAACAATAATAATAATAATAATAATTGCAGTCCCATTGGATTTGTATGTGTATTTACTCCTAAAATGCTGTTTGCTTATTTGATTAAAAAAAAAAATACAAAAAACAAAAACAAACAACAACAAAAAAAAAAACAGAGAAATATAAGTTAGAAACTTTGATATGCCCAGGATGCTGACAGGTGAAAACAATAAGGAAACGATCAGACAGTGTAAACAGAGTGAATGGTGGTGAAAGGTGTTTTTTATGTTAAAAATGTTAACATTTTTAACATTATTGTTAACTATATTAGTTAACATGAACTAACAATGTAAAAATGTCTAAAACATGTATTCATTTTAAGGCTGGAATATACACTGCACAACTTTTGCCTAGATTTTACTCCAGATTTGCGTTGACAAATTTCATAGAAAGTCTCAAAGTGCATGGTGGTCACAGATATCCAGCTGAAGGATATCAGACCTGAAAATATTTTGTGTTTTAAAATCTGTCCATGTTTTAGAAGATGTGTAGTGTAATCTGGCCTTTAGTTATTATGTAAAATTTTTCTAATACAATATTAAAACCAAAAATTTGATTAAATTGATTGTACCTTTTAACTGTAATTGTAATTCAGTCAGCAACAGTAAAATAAAAAAAAAAGTGAAAACTTTCCTGTGCGATGTCCTTTCATCACAGAGAATCTTATCAGAATCATATAGTTTATGCCAGATGTCTGACACAACTGACTTATACAGTACAGGAACACACTTTTACCACTCACTATTTTTACTACAGATGCTTCATCTTTTAATCATAAGTCTGTTACACTGTAGACAACTTTTTCTGGTATGTCTTTGACTTAAACATCATTTAAAATTATTTACTTATGTACAAAAAATTTCGGAAACCCTCAACATTACCTTCACATATAGGCTACAGTTCTCCTCCACATAAACTTCCTTACCACATCATCATAGTGTAAATGGAGTCTGATAGATTTAAATCATATGAGGATGAAGTGTGAAATTTGTGCATTTTTTTTACAATGCACATCACTTCAAAGCTAAAAAAAATATTGCTATAATACCCAGTACAAGTCAACAACTGTTGCAACAAATTAAAAATATTATATGCATCTTCATGCAGAAGCTCATGTTTGTTGCAGTCTGTGCAATCAGCAGAGATTGAGAATGTGATACAGCCTCACAGAGATGCAACACCTCCCCTTTGTGGTTTATGGGTGAATAGGTAGCAGTTAATGATTTAGCTTCATTTTAGCCTCAATAACACTAGGAGCATAGTGTAAAGAAAGATGTCGCTTGTTTCCATATTATCAATGAGAAAATTATCCATACATGCATGAATTTGAAATATCTGAAAATGTCCTTGATACGTGGTCATCTGTCATTGTGTTATGCTGGTCTTAAATGGTGTTTGTTAAAGTATGAAAATAAGTACGTACAGTCAGCTGTATCCAACCATAACTGTACAAATGCACACACATGCTACACGACTTGCCAAATAAATACACACGGACGGGAAACATTAATCTGAGTTGAAATTATTTTATTATTTAATTTGTAGATTGGATAAAAGTTTGAAAAACGTTAAGACTGGGAACTATTTTTTGTTTATTTGCAATTAATGTGAAGTACTCTTCGTTATGAGAAACATTTTGAAACATTGTGTGGTTAGTTATTCCGGCCACACAACATGCTTCCTGCTTTACTATACACAAACCAGACCTTCCCCGACATCCTAGTCATATGAAAGCCTGTAGACTGATTTTTATGTGAAGAAGTCTCTCACATAAAATGAGTGCTTACAGTGTTCAGGTTAACGCGGAAAGAAGTATATTGTTAGTTACGTGTGTACAAGCACGAGCACATAAGTTGCTGGTTGCAGTTCACTTAACGGCCACTTTTTCGCTAAAAACAAGGGTCTCTAAATTTAACCTCTTCCTCTAACCAGCACATTCAGTATATCTTCAACTATTCATGATACTGAGCAAGTGAATGAATAGAAGTTCCTGTTTAGACAGAAATTCATTCTTAGAGGATAAAATGAGAAGAATCAGACACATAATTACATTTCTGTTCTATATTGTTCAAACATTTACCAATGCATTATATATTCGTTTTAAATAATGTTACATCATAAACTCACAATTAACTAGGCAATAAAGACATCATTTTGCAATTCTGAGGAATGTTCATTAATTGAATAAATCTCAGTGTATATGTGGATGTGTGGCAACAATTATGGCAATTATTCAGACCAGGTCTGGAGAAGGTGACACTGGCCTTCATACAGTTGCACATATGTAGGCTAAGGCAAATGTAACTTGATGGGTTGCAATAGTGCATATGAGAAATACACCAATAAACATAAAAAAAGTTTAATCACTCAGATACAGTATACAGTAATATGCTAATAAACATAAGATAAACATTTCCAGTAATGTTATGTAAGTCACTCTAATCTAAAGCGACTTACCAATGAGGAACATCACAAGTAATGAACCAACCACAACAACTTTTCATATCAGAGGTTATAACAGACTGGAGAAATACTCAATTTCAAGAAAAATATACAGGAGAACAACCAGAGCATAAGAAAAATGTAGAGGGAAAAAAAGACCAAAAGAGATAGATGTAAACACAAAGAAGAACGTGAACTGCTAAGACAAGCAAACCTAGTAGACAGTGACAGGATGTGACAGTTCTGCTGTGGAAAATGTGCTCTGTGGTTTCACTGGTCACTGCAGTCAAAAGCACAAAACTGCAGTATCTGTATACCTTACATTACACCTTTATTGTGTTTAGATGACCTGTGTTTGCATTCACACTTTGAATAGTTGATCTTCTGAATTTTTCAAAGGCAGCATTACAAAAAAATTAAATACATGGACATGATCAATGCAAACTATATTCTGTGTAACTGAAAATATGAGTTTTATGTCCGATAAGTATATTCTCATCAGCTGTCTTAGGCATTGCCCTCTATCTTCATCTCTTCCTTTAGCAGTTCAGTCGCTACAGGATCCTAAGCGGACAGCAAGACAGTTTACACTCCTTCACAGACCCTAAACTGAGTGTGTTATGGCCAGGATTCTTTGTTGGATCTGTGTGTCGTCATTATTCTTCTGACTCATGCAGGTACTCTTCATTTGTTTTTGATTTTTGACAAATAAGATGTAACTTATGGGTGCTGATATGGGTAAAATGTCCAGCATAATTTGATGACTAAATAATATTGTTTACTATTTTACAAATTTAGTGCGGTTGTTGAACCGCAATGTTACTAGTGTTCTAGTCTATTGTGTTTTGTTCAAAAGATTAAACACCACATGAACAATGTAGTATGTGTCTCATGAGCTTTTGCACATTTGCGTGTGCTGATTGACATTGTTTTCACAATTTTACCATCCAGTGCACCTACTGTAAAACTGTCATTTTCTGTGTCTTTTCATCAGATTATTCCAAATCTAACCAAGAGCAAAAGATTCAGCAGCACATCAACAAAACAGTGTTTGTGGGGGAAACAGTTACACTTCACTGCAACAAAACCAAATTAGATGACGATTTCACATGGAAAATAAACAAGATTATTATATTTCGGCAGGACTCTGAAAGTAACAGAACAATGAGAAACTTCAGCTCAAACAGGATTCACATCGACCCAGCATCTCGCGGAGAATTAACAATACATCATATACAAACGTCTGATGCAGGAAACTACACCTGTTACCTAGCAGCGATTAGATGGACATTAACAATAACAGGTCATTACATGATTTACTTTACTCTATATTCTTGTAAAAGATTTTGGTGTAGCAAGTATAAGGAAGTTTGTAGTGCTGGTTGACTGATATCATGAGTGTTTGACTCTGTTGTGCCTTTCAGAAATCCAGATCAGACCAGAATCACCAAAACAACTGCCGCTGTACATCATCATCATTATCTCATGTTCTGGAGTCATTATGATCTGTCTGATCATCACCATCAGCATCTGCATTCATGGGTGAGAGACATCTTTAACATGTATTACCCTCAGACACACTGACATGTCGTTCCAGCTCCAGCTCGTGTTGTAGAATGATGAACTGCTTACTTAATTAATACATTTTAAATGATCTCATACTTTTCAGGTGCATACTGGTAGGCTGTGTGTATTGCCACTATTGTTAATTATGATCTAAAAAAGCCACCTTTTTTGGCAAAGGTTATTTTCATTAACTCTGGACAACATTGCTCAAACATTTTACATTTAGCACAAACAGCTCTTCACATCTTTCAACAGCTTGTATAAATAGCATCTGCATTTTAACGGTTTCTAATGTCTAAATAGCCCCTACCATACTTTCACATACATGTACACTTTTAGATTTCATTGTTTAACTCTTGTCCTGGATGCAAACAATATATAAAATCAAAAATGTTCACAAAATGTTAATTTAGATTTGCTTTTAAAAGATTTAATTTAGTGAAATAATGTGTATGTGTTTACAACATATACTATGCACTATCATCGTATTCCATCTTTAAGATGTTAATTTCATTACATTAAATATTTTTAGTTGGGAAATGAAGTAAACTTGTGTGAAAAGTCTGTTTTAAGAGACTTTAAAAGCTCTTAAAGTGCAGGACTGCCCATACACTCTTAAAAATAAAGGCTCCACAGGAGTGTTTTTGCAGTGATACCATAGAAGAACCATTTTCTGTTCCCCAAAGAACCTTTGAGTGAACAGTTCTTAAAAGAACCATTTTAAAGAACATTTTAAAAACCTAAAGAACCTTTTTCCACTTTAAAGAAACTTTTCTGCATTTGAACGGTTCAAGGTTCAATGTTCAAGGTTCTTTATGGAACCATCGATCCCAATAAAGAACCTTTATTTTTAAGAGTGTAGTTGAAACTCTCAGATCCAAACTACAGAAATTCAGTGATCAACCACTGCTTTTCGTATGAATTGAGCTACATTCTGTTCTTTTCTAAATTTATCACTGTAACAGGAAACTGAGGCAGAAGATCAACTCTAGTTCAGAAAAGGAGGATGTAAGTATATTTACAGCATACCTAAGCACATGTATCTGTTCTTGATTGAGAAGTTACTCAATGTTACTTCTGCTTGTGCATGATCTGTACAGTTGAAGACAGCTGACTGTGACAAACACACAATAACAGCCTGTGTAAGTCAGTTCAACTCGACACACAGCTACACACCTCCATGTTTATCACATTATGTCTGGTTACCGGCCCTGTCTGTCACCCAGCAAATATCACTGACACACTTCTTGATGGAAACTTCTTGTGCATTTAAACTACTACTCTGTCACTTTTGTTCCATCTAATTAAAAATGTGTCTTTCTTTTTTTAATAAATGAAGAGCTATAAATATGCATGATCACTATAAATGGCACAGCAGAGTTTTGATCTGTTGTTTGTGTTTCACTGTTTCATCTTTGTTTCCATCAGGTCTACAGTCTTCATACTGTTTCATAAACATGATCTTTTCTTCTCAAGACAGCAGTGTGTGTTTGTGTCTGACCCTCATCACATGAGCATCTAAATAAAGGAAGATGTTTGTCACTCATATTCATGAGAACGGGGCCATCACAATAATAATGAGTACAGAGGATTTGTATGTACATGTGTATTTGCCCCCAAAATGCTGTTTGCTTATTTGTTTTAAAATGCCAAAACAACATACAGCACTACCGAATTTTGCTTCTAATTTATGGTGTTTTTTGTCTGTTTGATTACGTCATTAATTGGTCTTTACTATACATCTCTGCCATATGTACATCAACTTGACATAGTCACTACTAAATATACTGTAAAAACTTTAATTTGGTGTAACGTTGATGTACCAAATAAATTTCATTTTCAAAGGAATATGAGTACAAATAGTTGCTTTTTTTTTTTGCTATTTTTACACTTAATCAGGATGTTGTGGAAAAAATAATGCAGAAAAGATCCATCGGGGTAAAAAGACTGAATGGTGGTTTGTTGCAAAGTAACAAATGTGAACAAAGAAATATATTTGACATGTTGATGTGAACACTCATTTTTGGACCTGTTTGTCTTGGATTAACTAATAAAGCCATAATCTGCTATATATCTGATGTAGCAGATAAAAAAAAAAAAATACATTGTCATTTGAAGTGCATTTGCGGGTCAGGAATCAATAACTACAATCAGGAATCAATAATAAAATTAACAAAATAAATAAAAACAACACTTTTTTAATTTCAGACAACATTCATTATTTAAATCATTTTATTTTGGCCTGATTTTCTTTGCCTATACTTGATATATTTATTTTAAAGGACGTCGGCGTAGCGCATGCACTGGTGAAAATATGCTAGGATCGTGAAAACCAATGTTTGTTTACAGAAGATAAGGAAGCAAAGTATCCTTACTTTAGCAAAGGAAAATCAGTCTTCTCTTAGACAATATTGAAATCCTCTAACATTTTTCTTTACAAATCTTCATTTTGTATTTCTAATTCGTGATCAGCGTTTTGTGCGCTTCTCGATGCATCCACATTCGTCACTTTTCACCGGTGCATGTGCATATGTCTTATGTCATGTGCCCGGAATGGCTTGCGTGTACAACATTGTTAGCATCATGCAACTGTTTAAAACGTTTTAAATATGAACATTTTTTTTTTTTTTACAAAAATGCATCGATTTGCCTTTTTCAACTTTATTCAACTTGGATGGAAATGGAAGAGCTTTATTGGACTTCTTTTGGACTGCTGAACAAAAACACTCGCCAACTGCCACAAAGTTTGGAAGAGCCAGGACAATTTTTAATATTACTTTACATGAGTAAATCATGGGCTAATTTTTATTTTTGGATTAACTAACCCTTTAAGCTTTTATTTAGTCTGAAAATGTTGATTAATGATAAATATGGTGCCATAAACTAGAGCCTAAAATCTAGGCCCTAGCCCGAGACGCTCAGGCCCCAGCCCGGTCCTTGTCCAACAGCTTAACAGAATTCTTGGCCCAAGCCCGTTTTCCCCCTTCTCCCAAAACAACTTACTACTGTTTTAGCTATTAAAATAGTTCATTATTGTATGAAATGGCAAAGTGATTATATCTGGTTTCATTATTTTATTAAGTTAATTTAGAAAAACGTTTGGAGCATTTTTTATTCGTTAAACGTAAGTTGTTGTTTTTTTAAAGTAGCGCAATCACATTAATTATCACACTAATACACTCCAAAAATCATGGCAAATTATTAGAAAATAAAAACAAATAAATAGATTTGCTTAAACTTTTGTAGAAATATAATTATCTTAATGAATGTAAAAGCAAATGTAGTTGCTTTGCCATTTACTAAAACAAGTTTTGAGTTCTGTTTTCTAAGTAATAAAATGTCATACTTTTGAATACTTTTTGAAAAATACTTTATTCTGAGTGCATTGTTGATTAAAGGGTTTTGTTGCTAACTGACATTTCTGTCATGAATGTCAGCGTTAATAAAAGTTACACAAGTTATTTCATATCATTTAGCCATTATTATCATACTCTAGCCTTAGTTATCTCATGAGCTTGTTTGCGTATATACATGCATTGCCCTTTGTCTTCACTTCTTCCTTCACTGCTTCACAGCCCTTAAACTGAGCGTCCTAATTCTGGCCAATTTTCAAACAAGAATTCTTCATCTGGATATCTGTGTCATTATTACATATATGAAAATACTGCCTTTGACTGTCAAGCGATAATTTAGTTCAGCTAGTCCTAATGTGATGGAAATGACACTTTGGTTGAAATGATATTGACAGAATTTTCCGTGTGGGTTGCATCCGTGTTGAACGTTGTAAGTGGACAAGTGAGAGTGTGAAAACGTGTTTTAAGAGGTGGTTAAGAGTGTTGGTGTTGTTAATTAGATGTAAGTACATATTAACATAATGAATCAACCTGCATTCTGTGATGTTCAGATTCTTCTTCATTTCACAGGAAACTAAAGTGGATGAAGATGAACTCTGACCTTTGAAACAGACCAGGGGGCTGTAAATATATTTACAGGTCATTATTGAGCACATAAATTACATCTATTCTTAAATTCTGTGAGTGAGAAGTTAAAGTCTTGGAGCGTGTTTTCACCAATTTTCTGTCTTTCTATTTGTATATGATCTACATATGGGTGAAGATAATCTCTGGCTGTGACAAACACACAGTAACGGTTTGTGTAAGTCAGTTGCTCAACTTGTCACACACCTACACACATCCATCATGCTTACCACATCATGTCTATCACTGGGCCCCCAACAGCAGCTGCTGCTACAAAACACAACAAATATAACACAAAGTTGTAAAATTACTTATTTTCATCTAATTAACTTATCACTTATCACACTAACCCACTGTACTGCTTTCATTTTCAGACAGTAGAACAGAAGTTTTAAACTTTAATGTGCTTAAATAGATATAATACAGAAAAGATCTGACAGATAGGGTTAACAGTGATTGGATGGCGATTTATTGCAAAGAAAATATTACCAAATGTGTAGAAATAATTTTAGGGCTATGTAATTGGCGGCCCGCAGGCCCAATTCGGCCCACCAATCATCTTAATCTGACCTGAGGGAGAAGTATGCGCAGGTTGCAGATATTGCTTGAATTGTTTTTGCACTAATTAGTTTATCCACAAGGTGGCAACACTGTATGAAGAGAGTGTAATAACTTCGAATCATTCATGATCCAGCTTCACTTACAGCGGAAGTGATTATAAGGGGTTTTTATGACTCTTTGCGATCACCTTTCCTAATAGTGTGCTAGTTAGCAAGTTTAGCGCAGCTAAATGCGGCTAAAGTAAACAGGCTCGTCACTTCACAGAGAAGAGAGAGGGGCGGGGCGAGCAGAACTCATTAGCATTTAAAGCAGCCTCGACCAGAACAGGATGATTATTGCAGAGCTTATTTTGGAAAGGTAAAAAGGGTGTTGTTTTACACTACCATTGAGAATTTTAAACCAAAGTATATTACAGACTTTTCATTAAGACCCTAAAGAATCATATCAACTTGTGGAAAATGGGCACCCGATGACCCCTTTAAATGACCGTAAAGAGTTGGGAAAAAATTGAATATGTGTCAGATCCTCATCATGTGCCTCCGATTTTAAAGAGACAGCAGTGATTTTAAAGTGAAACCTGCTGAAGTCTGTCATTGATGGAAATCAAAGAATAAAAAAAAAAAAAAGAAATCACTGGACTGCTCTAGTCGCTGATTAACTTTTGTAGCTTGAATAAAGATTAATCTGTATAGTTTATGCATATACAATTCATAGTTCATGTGAAGATTTTAAAATCACTTAAATTAAAAGTTGTTACATATTTCAGAGCCTATTAAATGTTAAAAATTATGGCTTTGCAGGCAGGATCAGTGTTGGTATCATTCAATGGTGGTAGCACTTCATTAATAGGCTACTTGGTAAAAAGATGCCATTAAACACATACTTAAAATATACTGTCTTTATGGTGTTTCTACATTCATTTGGTGGTTCAATGTGAAATTATGAAAATATAATTATATAAATATGTGATTAATTACAGAAAAATGTGTGTTTTTTTATTTCATTGATTGATAGACAACACAAAGGTTAATGTTGGTAATATTCGTTCGTTTTACTGCTAAATATGCATTTCAATTTAATTAATGAAAGGAAAGGAAAGGAAAGGAAAGGAAAGGAAAGGAAAGGAAAGGAAAGGAAAGGATGTGATGTGTGGCCAAGTATGGTGAGCCATACTTGGAATTTGTGCTCTGCATTTAACCCATCCAAGTGCACACACACAGTAGTGAGTAGTAGTAGTAGTGAACAAACACACACACACACACACCGTGAACACACACCCGGAGCAGTGGGCAGCCATATTGCTATCGCTGCGGCGCCCGGGGAGCAGTTGGGGGTTCGGTGCCTTGCTCAAGGGACTCACCTGGGACTTGAACCCACAACCTTTCAGTTACAAGCCCACGGCTGCCCCCTAATAATTGTATAGACCCCCCAGAAAGAGAATGGGATTACAAAATTTTCTAATTTTCAGTTTGGTAATCCCGCCCTCAAATGAATCTAATTGAATTATATTTGACACATTGCTGTTATAACTAACTGACAATATGGTCAGAACAGACTTCAAAAGGTCTTGAGTTCTTACTGCAGGAGAACACAAGGTGGCGCCATAATAAACACTGAGCTGCTGTAACGCAACATTACCAGCAGGACAGATACAGGAGAGTTCTGCTTAAAACTGTGTTGCCACAAAAAAAAAAAAAAAAAAAATGAAGAAGCATTTAAAAGAAGCATTTAAAGGTGACATTGGATGCAAAATTCACTTTTACATGGTGTTTGCATATAAACCGGTCTTAGCAGTGGGTGGACACATCCCCCCTTACAATGATAAAAATCCATTCCCATTTTTTTAATCCCCAAAAAACCTAAACAGTCTCAATTTTCAAGCAGTTATGAAGTTCTGAGAGGTATGACATCATATTGCTCAACCCCCGCCCACATCCTCTGATGAACTGTCCTGTATATTCCTGCCCTCATCCAGTTGTATACTGTCCACTATTTTCTCCACGCTCAAACAGCTGTGGTAATTTGTTTTTGATGGTAATGCGCAATCAAATACACAAAAAACAGAAGAGATGGGTGGAGTGAGCAGTAGCTCATTATCATTTAAAGCACTGGTCTCAAACTCAGTTTCTTCAATTCCAGCTCTGCACAGTTTAGTTCCAACCCTAATCAAACACACCTGATCCAGCTAATCAAAGTCTTCAGGATTACTAGAAATTTCCAAGCAGGTGTGAGTTTGGAGCTGGTTGGAGCTAAATTCTGCAGAGCTGCGGCCCTCCAGGAACTGAGTTTGAGACCTCTGATTTAAAGAGACATGCACCGAAATGATTCGCTGTGAACAGAGCTGTTTTTGACATGCAGCTAGAAGCATAGAAATATAAGTACAAGTCTGGCAGTGTATGTATTGCTAAGCCACATATTCTGAGACAAATGTGCATGAAAAATGAACACTTTCTCACTGAATCACCGTAAAACCAGTCATGGCAAGGAAAAAGTCACCCCCAGTTTACAAAAATAATTATTGACATACATGATTACTGACATGCATTATTTTTCAGTAGTATTACAAGTTGTGTACAGTTGATGATGTTGTTTGCTTTTGGCATCTAACACAGCATTTGGACCTGAAAAGAGTGATGTGTGACTTGACAGCTGAATGCGGTTTATGTTGAATGTCACCTGACTAACTCATGGCATCGCTTGTCGCAGAAAGTGTTATTACAACAGTATGAACTGATGTTGATCTCTGTGGACTTTTATGGTAATCCGCTAGCCAGTAGTTTTTATTGTTTATTTTATTTTATTTTATTTTATATCCAAATGTCAGTGAAAAGAAGCTAAATAAAAAAATCTGCATATGTGCTGCACGTTGGTTATTATATCTTTGGTGTCTCCTTTAAATATATCCTGGGTAAAACAGCTTAAGTAAAGTGATGTTTCACAGAATACGGACGTTTGTTGCACACAACATTTGTTGAAGCCTGTTTCTAGCTCAGAATAAAAATGAGCTAACTGTGAGAAAGATTTGTGAGACAGTCAGAACTCAAAGTCATAATTACGAGAAGTAGTAGCAACTGAGAGGGATAAAAAATCAAATCACAGTTATCAAATATCACCCTTACCCTTTTTTACTCTGGGATAGAAACACACTTTTTGCTCTGGCTGTGGTTTTGTCTCTGTAGCTATTTTAACATTTCTCAGTGAAGAGGTAGTCATATTGGTATTCTTGAAAAAAATGAAGTAATGTTTCAGTTTCACAGCTATTTTATGGCCAAAGGGTAAGGTGCTGCCAGCATGCACGAGTGTTTCTACTGGTTTTGCTATTTCGAGTGCCACTTGTCCTCACTATAATGATTAAAAATTATAGGTGGAGAGTGAGCCAACTCCAGGTTAAGGCTAAAAGCAGTCAAATCAATTAACTACAAACATCAGAAACTCGTCTTTTTAGGAAAGAACCAGACTTTGGTGTCATGTAGGCTAATAAAATATTTTTAACGTGTCAATGAGTCTCACGCTGAATGTGTGAGAGTTGGCAGCCCTGGCACAGAACCTTTCTAGAAGTGGACAACCTTACGAAATTCTTTTTTGCAGAGTACAGCTGTTTTTAGAAGAGTACAGCGACAACTCATCCAGGAAGTCACAAAAAACCCACGGACAACATCGCAGAAAATGCAAGTCTGCCTTGCATCAATAACTGTGACTATTTGAAAGACACTGGCCGAAAATGGCAGCCATGGCAAATTAAATAATAATCCAAAAAAAAAAAAAAAAATTAAGGCTCGTCTGTGTAACTTGAAAGCATTTAAAATGCTGGATCATGTCTCAAGCATTGTAGACTTGCCCTCTTACCTTTTACAATGAAATTACATACCTGATGCTGGCATGCCTAATTTTCTAAAACATCTTTACTGATGCAAACAACGACAGATTTCGGCATTATTAAATATACATAATAATGTTTTAATAAAAACGTGTACTTGTGTCCTTGTAGTGTGTAAATAGCACTTTATAAAAGCAAAAGGCAGTGCTGTATTATAAGTATAGTCACTTCGCTGTGAGTCGTGCTGAACAACAACCTCCAATATTTACAATATAGTCTATTTATGGTGTTTAGTGTTTGTTGTAGGTCTAGATGCCCTCATATCAGGCAGTAAATTTGAAAGATGCTCTCAGGATGTATGTGGGTACCGTCATGAACACCACACACTCTAGGACATGTTGCAAGGGTTTCTTATTACACCATACTTGTACCCACATCTTCTGCACATGCTAATGACAATATAGCTTAAATTATTCAGATGCACATGATCATTATACATTTGAATATACATGTATAATAAATAACTGCTGTTTAATCTGCAAATGAAACTGTATTCTTCTAACCAGAGCATATGAATATATACTGAATTATATACACCAGTACTTGTACTTCTACTACTAAACATAATGTGCTTTCTTAGTGAGTACAAACTGAAATTGTATATGCCTGATATGCATTCATATTATTAATACACTGTATACTGTTGTGTTATGTAAACTGTTATGGTGTTCTTTTTCTAAGTGTTTTAAGGGGTACAAAACCTCACACTGCAGAGGCACATGACACTTCTGTGCTGTGGTTGAGGTGTAAAATAGTTTCCAGCTAACTCGTAGGCTATCACAGAATAACTAGGCCGCTGCTGTTGTGCTTTTGTTCCATACAATTATATAATTTTATTATTGCTCACAAGCAACCCATGAATCACACAGTATTTTAGCACCTACTCTGCACCTGGTGAATATTCAGAGTTAGAACAACTGTAAGCATAAACAAAAATACATAAAAAAAATGTAAAAAACATTTTACCTTGAAAATAAGTTTTAACCGCATTAAAGGCCTTTATCCTAATTTTGCAGAGGTACCAGATGTTGGCTAAACAGCAAAAGGTCTGGTCCACATTGCAGCTTATTCAGGCCATTATTTCATTATCGCCCACTTAAGGCCCTGTTAAGGGCTTTTTGGCTGGTTGAGCATGTTGAATTGACACTTTTTTTCTCTCACTCAGGTGCAGAGTGTACATATGTTTGTTGGCTGTAGGCTATAGGTCCTGCGGTGTGTTCTTTTTTGCCCAGGCAAAGCTGATGTGAGCCAACACCACCATTTACTTTCATCTCTACTAGTTCTTTGATGTTATTTTGGTGTGTACCATCTTTAAGATGATTGAACACTGATTACTGTTTGCTGTGTGGTATACAATACAATCTATTTTCACAAACATTGTTGTTCCCAACAGTTCTTTTAAAAATAATCAGATGTGCATTTTTACGTAAACTCAGCCAATCCGAAGAGTTTAGATTGAGAAATTGCTTTTCAGTGTTGTGTGCAATAAGCTTTAGTTGATCAATGAAATAACTGTGAGTGGTTTGGTGAGCAGATGCTCATGCCTCTTTATACTTACAGAATGTTACTATAATTAGTGTAATAATAATTATACTGTAATAATTAGTTAAGTTCCTGCAATGGTGGTTTAGTGGAACATGATCGTGGGAAACAGTTAACCTTTTATCAAAATATCATCGCTCTGTGCTCTTTAGGCCTAATAAAGACACTTCCTGTTTCTCTCTGTGGTTTTAGGTCAACAGATTTATGATTCCAAGATGATTGGTCCCATGACAACTTTCCAGACTGCAATTTTCAATTTTCAATGTTTTTGTTTTTGACAGCTCTACCACTCTTCTATATGATAATATTTACTTCATGAACACAGGATCTCACAAAGCGTAGTTTCAGACTCAAACAACATGCCCACAGACCACCCACAGCCTGACTTCCATCTAACTACCAAATGCTGTCTAAAAAAATCTTTCTAGCTGGCTTCTATGTAATTTCCAGCAGTGTGGTGAACTTGGAAATGCAGTCGTGTTCATAAGGTTTTGGGCTGATGTACTGGAATTTGCTAGATTTAGTTTGCCAGATTAGTGACATCAAATCTTTGAAATACATTCACAGTTTTGTTAAAGACACAAATAGTGTTTTCCAGCTTTACTTTTGTTCATAAAATAATCCTGATTACTTTCGGAAGAACAGAAATTATCACGAAGTTTCTGTTAATTTCTTTGCTGTTTTCTGTGCAACCAATTGAGAATTGTGAATTGTTGCTCTATTGTGTTCTCTTATTGTGATATTAACTACTTGTGATAAACCTGCCCTTAAACTATCTATAAAAACAAAACAAACTGTGATTGGTCGCTTTATATATCGACCATATAGACATTTCCTGTGTTAGGGGGCAGATCTTCACCAGAAAAAGCTGCACTGTGGAGCACACTGTGTGCCATTAGTCAAAGATCTGGCTACTTCACACTATTATTTAAAAGTAGTTATATAGAGCTTTTAGTTTACTTTTTCAATATCATATTGTATTTTATATATAAAACACAGTTATAACACAGTATATTACAAAGTTTGTATGAATGCATGTATTTCAGTAAAAAAAAAACAGGTCCTAATATGATATCTATGTTTATTCAATCAATTTTTATTTGTCTTCTAAATTAGCTTTTTAAAATGTTTTATATAATCATCTCAGTTCAGCTTGTGTCCAGTCACAATAACAAGAAATTAATGTCCATTATTAGAATTTACACTTCATCTTCCTACATGAGACGAGCAAACACATCACTGACAAAACTGCACTTCCTCAGAATACTAAAAGTTTAAATGGTTGCACAATGGCAGCTTGCAGCAAATTGGAACATTTAAAATGATCTCTTAAAAAGATTTACTGAATCATTTTATTACTGTACTGACAATGACACATTATTATTGTTTTTTAAAATAGACTTGAACTAAAACAAGTCAATAGTTAAAGTCAGGAAAAGAAATAGCAAGATATCTAAACTGAACCAACAACCCCTCAGTTACAAGCTAAGATCTGCATCTCATGTTGTAGTGGTTTTTGGTCTAGTTGATTCAAGTCTACTTCTTCTATGACGCTAAACCAGGCGGAAAACCTATACAACAGCCTAAGCATGTTTTCTTTCAACAGCTTTGACCAGTGGAACTTATTCAACCACATTGCATCATTTACTTACAAACCTGATCGTTCTACAGATCTTTCCATTATCACACAAAAGATTATTTTAATGAAGTATTACGAGTGCTATGTTCTTAGTATAGTCACAGCTGAAGTGGTGTTGTTAAGCATAAGTACTTTATTGCACTTGTTTTTATTTCACTTTTTTATTTTAATTTAGTTTAGTTATATTGCTATGCAAATTCAAATGGCTCCCTTCCACTGAACAACACAGCCCATGATACCATGTTGATACGCAGAACCATAACTATATGGGAGCTGCACAGTAATATAATGTAGAGGTGTTTTGCATAAGCATCCTGAACTGGAACCATTCTTTTTATAATTGATTTTTAACTGTGGTGATCTTTGTATTCTTACATCCTTTTTTCATTTTCACCCACACTGAAGAAGTCCAGGCAAAACGGTGGACGTGGTCCTCATTATAAGTTCTTCAAAGGTGCTTAAGTCTTTTAAAATTAGAATGAAGTACTTTTGTGAAAGAAGAATAAAAATAGACAGTTGCATGTGTGTTAGCATCGGTCCACAAATGTTTTCTACGGTACAGAGGTCCTAGAATACAGGAAGTGTGTGGGTTATAAGGCTTGTCTCACAACTCATCAAAGAGGCTGTTTAAATGTGCACAACTATCTGAATTTAAATAAATATTAGTCTTGACAATTAGTAAATGTATTTAATTAAGTATGCACATGAATGTTTTTTGTGCCACTCACACCATACTGTAAAACAATTTTACTATATTAGAACTTAAAAAAAATAGCAATAGAAAAATTACAAGATTATAATAACTACTCTCAAGGCGTTGACATATCATGCTTTCAAAGGTCATTATTATTATTATTATTATATGCAGATTTGATACGGTTGTAGAGACTACATGGAATGTATATATATTTTAAAAAAAAGGTATTAGTTTATCACACCACAGGACCATTTAAAATTAGTAAATGCAGACAATTTGTAAAAATGATGGGAAAACTGGTGAACAAAAATGGTGAAATGGTGGTGTAAGTTCTATCGAATATGCGTATGCATACAAATTTTAACTTAAAATCTTGATTGTGATTTAAAAAACAAAACAAACAAAAAAAAAAAAACATTATTTATCCACTACAGTGTATATCTCAACAATATAGCTAATTAAAACACAGCTAGAACCTGCTGTGGATATTCCTTAGATGTGTTCTGTTCAAAGAGCAGCTGTAATAATCAGTATCTTAAGCTGTTTCACACTCTGATCATCAGGTTGCTCTCTGAGCTCAGTGGTTCTTGGTGGTGTCCCACTCTCATGTAACCACTTCCCCTCGTTCCTGTCTGCAGACTCTCTCAGTTGATCAGAAGTGCTTGAAATGTTGAAGGGAGAGTAAGACCTTATGCTGTCATGGAGGTTTTTCAAAACAGGATCCTGCATCTGAACTTGTGTGTCATCATATCTTTACTGACCAATGCAGGTATGCTGTATTTGTAACAATGTTTTTGTCATTGTAAGTTTGGTTTTCTGTCGTGTGTTCTTCTTGCATCTGCTAGCCATGGCTAAGGACATGAGCAACATATGTGTCTCTAGATCTTTTGCACGTGTGCATACACATGAATGTTTTACTGCCTAATGCAGTTGCTGAAAACCTGCAGTGATTGTGATTTTCTGTGATTTTCATCAGATTACTCCAAATCCAATCAAGAGCAAAAGATTTGGCAGCACATCAACAAAACAGTGTTTCTGGGGGAAACAGTCACACTTTACTGCAACAAAACCCAGTTTGATGATGATTTCACATGGAAAATCAACAACTCTGTTATTTTTAGGCATGACTCTTACAGTAACAAAACTTTAGTAAGCAACTTCAGCTCAAACAGGATTCACATCGACTCAGCATCTCCAAGAGAATTAACAATATATCAGATACAAGCATCTAATGAAGGAAACTATACCTGTTACCCAGCAGCAATAAGATGGACATTAACTACAACAGGTCATTACATGATTGCTTTTAGTGTAAAAGATTATTTTATTAAAGAAGAACTGTATGTTTGTAACTAGTGACTAGTAACTAGCATGCTGGTTGACTGATATGTGTCTTTTAGAAAACACAAGCAGATCAGCATTGAGCAATCAAGTGCCATTGTATGCCATCATCATTATCATCTCATGTTCTGGAGTCATTATGATCTGTCTGATCATCACCATCAGCGTCTGCATTCACAGGTGAGAGACATTAACACAAGAAAAAAGATTAAATTGATTACTGATTTTATGTTTCCTTTGTTTTAATTAAGTATGCATGAGTATGCATGACTGGAGAATTAAAAATAATATATTTAATTCTTCAGCTTTATTGCATTATATTTGCCCATTTTTAAACAAATCAAAGATACAAGTTATAATATTAGAAAATAATATTTGATTTAGTATCATTAAACATTTGACAAATGTGAGAACAGGATATTTTTAAACATGAAAGTAGAAAACAGTATGTGATATGTTCTATTTAAAGGAGATGTAATAACAACAAACAGAGCCAGAGAGAAATGGGACAGGACTTTGTGAGTTTTTCCTTTTCTATGAATAACTTATATCACTTAATATCAATTAAGTATTAATTTCATTAATATAATATTTTCTTATCAGGAAGTAATTTTAAGTTTACTTTCTCATTTCACTTTAGTCACAGGCACCAACCAGAGGAAGGATACAGACTCAAAGCAATCAGTACTTTGAGAGATACAACTCAATGTATGGACAAATATGATTTTGTTTCTTTTGTTTTTAATTATAAGTTAATCCTAAAATATTTTGATATGTTTCTGCTCATTACCTGTGTACCTTAATTTGGGTAATAATTCAACTGGAAGTCACATAACACTCATGGTGTATAATTTTATAAATATATGTAGCATATGATTAACACAATATTTTATTTTATGTTTATATATTTATGTGCACATATTAATGTCAATACACAACACCTTTAAACACTGGTCTAATACATACTGGTTAAATACATTTCTAAATATGTGTATTGCTATATAGCACTTTTACTAATTTGGTTAATAAAGGAATAAAACTATCATATAAATATCTCTCTGTCCAATAATTACATAGTTACAGTAAATCCAAAAAAGTACATCAGCACTTGTTAAGCAAAATATAATATAATTATGGTTAAAGATATCCAGTATTAACAGAAAACATCCCAGGATACGTATGTAACCAAGGTTCCCCAAGGGAATAAGACACTGCGTCGAAATGCTAGGGGAACGCCTCCAGCGTGACCACGCTCTGAAACACGTGTGCATACAGTCCAAAGGAGAAGCGAGACATCACGGGTGGGGTGACGTAGAGACTAGGAAGCTTAAAAGCACATGCGGTGCGCGCAGCCGGCAGCTTCTGAACAGAGAAGCAAGCGCTGCAAGAATGCCGGAAGTATGGCCTGAGAGGCAGCATCTCGTTCCATCTGGGAACCATGGTTACATACGTAACCTGGGACGTTCCCCTTCAGGAACTCGAGCTGCATCAAAACGCTAGGGGAACAAGATGCCCACGCCACCAGACTTCAAATGCCAGCCTAGCAGAGTATGTGAGCGGAGTGGAGCGACAACAATTTCCCCTGCGCGCTCCGTGCATTTTCGGTCTCAACCCCAACACTTTCATATGAGCGAGAACGACATCTCGATGCTGAACCCCCAATGCTCTGAAATGATCTAACATCAACAATTGTTGATATAGGACAGTATGCGGATGCCCTGGAGTCCAGAGGAGCCAGAGCAGCATCCACACACTTGGTAAAAGTGCGGGGTGAGAGTGCAAGGCCAGACGGAAGAACCCGACACTGGTACGCTTCGCCCCCAAAGTGACCCTCAGAAACTTCCTGTGTTGAAGGATGGACATGTGGAGGTATGCGTTCTTCAGATCTGAACGCAACCTCCCCATCCTTCTTCGGAGCAATGAAGTACCGGCTGTAGGACCCGGACTCCCTGTCGTGAGGAGGGACCACCTCGATGGCCTCCTTCCTTAAGAGCGTGTCTACTTCCTGTTCTATTACCAGACCCTGCTCGGGGCCCACCAGAGTGGGAAGACCCCGTTGAAAGGTGACGGTGGAGCGCCGAATTGGATGCGACAGCCTTGCTCTACAGTGTGCAGGACCGAAGCAGATACATTTGGCAGTAGTTTCCACGCTGCCAAATAATCTACTAAGGGAACTAAGGGAACTCTCAAGACTGGCCTCTGGTGCTGTAGAGACCACAACTGGGGTGGCGAGCTCCCCAGCTCCGCTACGTTTCCGGGCGGAAGAGACTGAGGTGTGGGCTCGCTGGAGACCGCTGCACCCTGGAGCACCGGCAGGGTTGGCAGGCTGATCTCCCAAGGGCACCGTGGAATGCGGTGGACCCCACCCTTCCCCAGAAGGGCCTGCCCTCAGAAGTGTTGGATCTATAGGAGTAGGATTCTCCTTACACATGATGCCTCATAGGTTCGGGTTAAAGTGCTTTAGTACCTGAAACACAGCCAGCATCTCCAGGCAGTTGATGTGCCACGCTGGATGGTGACTGCTCCAATGACCGCAGGCGGGGTGGCCATTCATGACCTCTCCCCATTCGGTGAGGGACACGTCCGTCGCTAGCGTTACGCAGCGACAAAGAGCTCACAGCACCGGGCCCTGAGACAAGAACCAAGGTCTCCTCCACATGTCCAAGGCATGTAGGCATCGCCGTGTGACCTTGATCATGCGAAGTAGGTTGCCTTTCGGGGAGAACCCCTTGGTCTTAAGCCACCACTGCAGGGGTCTCATGTACAGTAGGCCAAAAGGTATCACATTGGACGCAGCTGCCGTCAGACCCAGCAGTTGTTGAAACTGCTTCACTGTGTGTGACCAGCTTACTTTCACTCTCTTGACTGCCGCGAGGATGACTCGATCCGAGCAGGAGAAAGACGGTCCCTGCATCATGGTCGATCCCACACCACGCCTAGATAAGTGGTTCTCTGTAATGGAGAAAGCACACTTTTCTCTGCATTCAGTCGCAACCCCAGTTCTTTCATATGGGCGAGGACGACATCTCGATGCCGAACCGCCAGTGCTCAGAATGAGCTAATACCGACAAAATGTCAATAAGGTTCAGAATGCAGATGCCCTGGGAGTCACAGCTGAGGCACAGCAGCATCCACACACTTAGTGAAAGTACAGGGTGAGAGTGCAGTAAATATATTTAATTTCTCAGAATTAAATGACATTGGGAGAAGAGCTAAACATTCAAAATGCACATAGTTTGCGACATAAGAATTACACATTTATGAATAAACACAGCCTGTGCATGCTCAGCTCCCGAACAACCACACATAAATCGCGTGAATCCCCGTCCCTGTTTTTTTTTTTTTCATTTTTTTTTAGAAGCGAGGGCAGGTAGAAACGAGCGATCTAATATGCAGTCAGCTCATATGTGGACAGCATCAATCTTCTCTGATAAAGATAGCTGCAGTAGTGCAAGCTCTCACTCAGAGGGGGAAGAACTGCAGCACGGGCTTTCGAGCCCCGAGAGAGAGCACTAGATCTAAGTAGAAAGGCAGAGAGTGGGCGGACCTGTCTCTAACCCATTCACAGATCCATGCTGCGATCCTCACGGTCACAGTCGCCGCTCTACCTCGGCAAAGCAGGACCTGAGCCACGGGGAAGCTCATGAGGGCTCCCTCCTCGAAGAGAGCCCTCGAGAGCTGATGCAGCCCGCTTCACTGTGAGCTCTCACTCAAAGGGGGAATGACTGCAGCGCGGGCTTCCGACCCAGAAAGAGAGCACTAGATCTAGGGAGAAAGGCAGAGAGAGGGCGGACCCGTCTCTAACCCATACGTAGATCTATGTGCGATCCCCACGGCCGCAGTTGCCGCTCTGCCTTGGCAAAAGCGGGACCTCAGCCGCGAGGAAGCTCACGAGGGCACCCTCCTCGAAGAGAGCCCTCCGGGAGCGAAGCGTGCGGGTGGGCAGTCAGCTGCCTCGAGAGCTGACGCAGCCTGCTTCGCCGCGAGCTCTCACTCAAAGCGGGGAGATCTAGGGAGAAAGGCAGAGAGAGGGCTGACCCGTCTCTAACCCATCCATAGATCTATGTGCGATCCTCACAATCACAGCCGCCGCCCTGCCTCGGCAGAAGCGGGAGCTGAGCTGCGGGGAACGCAAACGTGGGGAGTCAGCTCCCTCGAGAACTGACTCCCATGCTTCGCTCCCAAACAGACAACAAATAGATTGTGTGTCTCGCCACCCAAAATAACGCAGGCAGAGAGGAACACACGGTCTAAAATGCTGCTGCTTATATTCGGAAGAATGCTTTGTAGGACATAGTGACACTCTCAAATAAAAGCTGTGCAAACTGGCACAAAAAAAGAGAGTGACACACATACACAGAGTGCTTGCTGAAAGACAGAAGCTCCTGGCTGCACACACCGCACGTTTCTCCTTACGCTTCTCCTTTGGACTGTATGTACACGTGTTTCAGAGTGTGGTCACGCTGGAGGTGTTCCCCTAGCTTTTCGATGCAGCTCGAATTCCTGATGGGGCATCTAGCATCTTTATATGTGACCCTGTACCACAAAACCAGTCATAAGTGTCAATTTTTTGAAATTGAGATTTATAAATAGCATTCCACTGATGTATGGTTTGTTAGTGCAGAGCAATATTTGGCCAAGATACAACTATTTTAAAATCTAGAATCTGGGTGTGCAAAAAAAGTCCAAATATTGAGAAATTCACCTTTAAATTTGTCCAAATGAAGTTCGTAGCAATGCATATTACTAATCAAAAATTAAGTTTTGATATATTTATGGTAGGACATTTACAAAATATCTTCATGGAACATTTAACTTTATATTAACATATTAACTTTAGTTAATATCCTAATGATTTTGGCATGAAAGAAAAATTTCATTTATTTTTGGCTGTTACTACAAATATACCCATGCTACTTATGTCACGGAGTCAGACCAGAAATGAATGATCGAAATATGTCCCCGTGTAGCGCAGCGGAAAACTCAAACGCGGATACACACGAGTGAGTAGGTAAACCACGCAATTTGGTCTGAGAACGCTCCAAAATGGAGTTGGGATTTCCACCAAGAAATCCGCGTTCTCACACGCACACAAACAGGTAAATAAAGCGCTCCGAGGAGCAGAGAGATTACTCACGTGAGTTGGCGAAGAGATGGGACCTGATGTTGAGCCTTGCATGAACTCAATGTCTGGTGCTGGATAGTCACCTACTTCCTGCTTAAATACCTGCGTGAAGTTACTTCCGGGTCCTCGTGACCTCACGTGACTCGGTGCGTGTGACAGTACCCCCCCCTCCAGGACCGGCACCAGACGGTCCCGGGATGGAGGATACCCGACGACGGTAGTCCTGGATGAGAGCTGGATCCAAGATGAACTGCCCGGGAACCCAAGACCGCTCCTCCGGACCGTAACCCTCCCAGTCGACGAGATACTGGGTGCCACGGCCCCGAGGGCGCGAATCAAGGATTCGCCGGACGGTATACGTAGGACCACCGTCAATGATCCGGGGCGGAGGTGGGGCAGGAACCTGGGGAGACAGAGGAGAGAAGAAGACATGTTTGAGTTGGGACTGGTGGAAAACAGGATGGATCCGGAGAGATGTGGGCAGCTGGAGCCTGAAGGTGACAGGGTTTAACCGATGAGTGATCTTGAAGGGTCCGATGAAGCGAGCAGTGAGTTTTTTAGAGTCTGTCTTAAGGTTGATATTGCGAGTGGATAAATAAACCCTGTCACCAACATGGAACAATCGTCCCGGAGGGTGCCGGCGGCGATGTTGAGTGGTGTAGCGAGTGTTGGCTTTACGGATGGCGATGCGTGCATGGTTCCAGAGCCGCCGGCACCGACGGATCAACTGTTGGGCAGACGGGACCTCAACCTCCGGCTCTTGATGTTCGAACACCGGAGGTTGATACCCGTAGCATACCTCGAATGGGCTCAGGTTAGTGGCAGAGGATGTGTGGATGTTATTGGAGAGTTCAGCCCAGACGAGGTAGCGTGCCCAGGAACGCTGATGCTCGCCGGCAAAGCATCGGAGGAAGCGCTCCAGCTGTTGGTTGGCCCGCTCCGTCTGACCGTTAGTCTGTGGGTGAAATCCGGACGACAGACTAGAGGTGGTCCCGATCAGACGGCAGAAGGCCTGCCAGAACTTGGCCGTGAACTGGGGCCCTCTGTCCGAGACGATGTCCTTGGGGAACCCATGCAGGCGGACTACGTGTTCGAGCATGAGCTCCGCGGTGGTCTTGGCAGAGGGGAGTCCGGTGAGAGCCACCAGATGCACCAACGACCCAGCATGTCCCGGAGAACGTCATTTATGAACTGTTGAAACAGACGGACTGTTGCACAGACCAAACGGCATAACGAGGGTCTCGTAGTGACCGGTGGGGGTTATGAAGGCCGTCTTCCACTCATCGCTCTCCCTGATGCGGACCAAGTTGTAGGCGCTCCGTAAGTCCAGCTTTGTGAAGAAGCGGGCACCAGAGAGGGCGTCCAGGGCGGTGTTGGTAAGAGGGAGTGGATGACGGTTCTTGATGGTGATCTGATTCAGCCCCCGATAATCCACACAGGGACGAAGACCCCCGTCCTTCTTCTTAACGAAGAAAAACCCCGCGGCCGTCGGGGAGCTGGAAGGGCGAATAGTGCCGGCCCGGAGCCCTTCCGCTACGTACTCCTCCATCGCCTGATGTTCGGTGGCAGACAGGGAGTACAGGTGGCCGCGAGGGAGCACCGCGCCCGGCATGAGGTCAATGGCGAGGTCGTAGGGACGATGAGGTGGGAGCTGAGCAGCGCTGCGCTTGCTAAAGACCTCGGCCAGGTCGCGGTACGGGACAGGGACCTCCTCCAGGTTGATATCGGAGGCCTCGGACTCCCCTGAACACGTCCCAACCGGAGCCCGGAGACAGAGCTCCTGACAGGTCGCCCCCCAGTGGACGATCTTATTGTTGGTCCAAGAGATGAAGGGGTCGTGGGTGATGAGCCAGGGATGTCCCAGGATGACGGGTGGTGAGGTGATCTTGGTGATGTACAGTTGGATCTTTTCAGTGTGGTTGCCGATGATGAGGTGGATCTCTTTGGTGCGACGGATGACAGGGCTGAAGTTGAGGGGGCGACCGTCGATGGCTGTGATAGTTAACGGTTGGGATAACACCTCAGTCTCAATCCCCAACTGGGCGGCAAAATCCTGATCGATAAAGTTACCAGCCGCACCTGAATCAACAAATGCGGTGGTCACGATCCGTTGGTGGCCCACGAGGATTGATACCTGAAGGAGCATCCGGGGTTCGGCGGGACAGGATTTGCTCGTCACAGGACCAGGTAAAGACCTCCCCCTCTTTACCTGGTCTGGCCGTTTCCCGGACGAAGAGGGCAGATTGCTCGATGGTGATCTGGGGAGGCGCAATAGGCACATAAACCTTCGCGGTAGCGTCTAGCCCTCTCCGCTGCAGACAGGGAGGTGCGTCCTATTTGCATGGGCTCCCCGGCTCCGGTTGAGTGGGCCTCTGAGGCGATAGGTGGAGGAGGAGAGGGCGCAGCGACAGCGTAGGTGACGGGTGAATCCAGGGTCCTTGTGCGGGGAATGGTGCCTGTGGAGGAACGAGAGACAGGATTAGTGCGGTGTGGGTGGTGACGCATTCTCTGATCGACCCGGAGGGCCAGCTGGATCATGCCCTCCAGGGTGTCAGGAAGCTCCCGCACAGCCAACTCGTCTTTGAGCCGGATGGAAAGTCCCTCGTAGTAGGCTGTGCGGAGAGCGGCGTCACTCCAGGTGGTCTGTACTGACAGGGTGCGAAACTCGGTGGTATAGCGGCTGACACTGCGTTCTCCTTGTCTCAGATGATACAGACGCGAATCTACCTCCACCTCGCTCTCAGGGTGTTGGAAGGCGGCCCTGAGCTGGGTGGTGAACGCTGGATACGAGTGGGCGGAGTCGCCGTCGGCCTTCAGGACCGCCGTAGCCCACTCGGCTGCCTGCCCGGTGAGAAGTGAGACGAGTAGAGCGATCCGGCTGCGGTCTGTGGGATAACGTGATGGCTGGAACTCAAAGATGAGAGAGAGGTTAGTGAGGAAAACATCACACCGGGCACCGGATCCATTCCACTTATCCGGGAGTGAAATCTTGGGTTGGTGGGCGGGGCGGATTGGTTCCCCGGGGGCGGGGGCGATCTGTGCAGCAGCCAGGTCGTCATAGTCTGCTTGCAGAGTGGTGAGATCCGATTGGAGAGCCCCGCACTCCGCCCGAAGACCGGTGGTCTCGGCACGAAGCGCGGTAACCTCCGCTCGAAGTCCCACCATCTCCTGCTTCAGACTCATGATCTCCACGGTCTGCTGCTGGATCACACCCCACAGTTGTTCCAAATCCGCCGGGACCATTTCGGGACCAGACATTCTGTCACGGAGTCAGACCAGAAATGAATGATCGAAATATGTCCCCGTGTAGCGCAGCGGAAAACTCAAATGTGGATACACACGAGTGAGTAGGTAAACCACGCAATTTGGTCTGAGAACGCTCCAAAATGGAGTTGGGATTTCCACCAAGAAATCCGCGTTCTCACACGCACACAAACAGGTAAATAAAGCGCTCCGAGGAGCAGAGAGATTACTCACGTGAGTTGGCGAAGAGATGGGACCTGATGTTGAGCCTCGCATGAACTCAGTGTCTGGTGCTGGATAGTCACCTACTTCCTGCTTAAATACCTGCGTGAAGTTACTTCCGGGTCCTCGTGACCTCACGTGACTCGGTGCGTTTGACAACTTATGACTGGTTTTGTGGTCCAGGGTCACATATTAATAGTTCCCTGGGTCCAAAATGTTGACAAACTTTTGTCAAGAACAAATATGAAGGCAGAAAACAGTATTAAAATAACTCTTTAAAGAAGCATAATATCAAAATAACAATAATAATAATAATAATAATAATAAATGAATAAATTAAAGGAAAGAAAATTCAATTGAAACAAATATTAACAAATATGTGAATGAACACAATAAATCACCCTGCATTCAGAGCATTATATATACACTGAAATAGTCAAATGCAAATCTGACTTACAAGAAAAAAACTGTAAAGAGAGAGCTGGGTTGCAATACACAGACTAATTAAGTATAAAATAGTATGAGAGATTTCTGTACTATTTAAAATTAGTCAGAAATGCAAGCAGGTTATTTGCAAGTTTGTATTTGATTTTTACTTTAATTTTGTTATTTCAATATTAAATTAAACATGGCAAGATTACTGATTCAAAAATATTGATTTAGAGTCAGATATCACCACTTCGTCAGTGCCCCCTAGTGGATCTAACAACTAACCACATAGTGAGAACAGTCTTGTTCTAGAACTCACAAAATCCATTTCTAAATCAACAGGCTCTTGAAATGTTGCTAATAAATAATAGGAAGCAAAGGAAAATAGTTAGATAAGACATTTTCATTATTAAAAGAGTCAGTCTCCTTACACACTAAAAGCACTTACAGAGGTCATGAATTGAAAAATCAAACTTGCCTTTATCTTTTAACATATTAAAGGTCACTAGTCTTCACAAGTGTGCTGGAAGTTTCAAAATGGAAAATGTCCTAATTTGTCCAAAAACAGCTTTTATTGAAACCAAGCTACATTGTAGTTCCTTGTCTTTATGATATAATAAAGATAAAATATTAGACAGACTACCTAAACAAAACACATCAGCACAAACCTCTTCATTGCCTCAGTGGTCTGCCCACTTGCATATTGGTGAAGTGATAAGCAGGGTAAACTGTTTGGTTGATTTAATCTCCTTGCCAGTTAAATGTTTGCCAAACTGAATTAATTATAGAAATTCTTGTATTGAAATACTTTATCCAGTTTACATTCTATGACAAAACTGTGAGACAAAGTAAAAAAAGAAAAAAGAAAAAAAAAACCTTCAGCTGTTCAATGTCTGTCAAGTGTGTTTTTACTTTATGTTCCACGACTGATCGCTGTCTTTTATGCCTGGTGTGACATTTTAATGAGAACATTAAAGTCTATGGACTATATAACTATAGTTGTGTTTTGCTTTAAGCGTGCACTGCATAGACTGCAGAGTTCTGTCAGTTCAGAGGCATGTTGTGAGAGGATATGTGGGAAATAAATCTGCATTTTTTCCATTACAGGTAAGATTAAGTAGCTTTTGCAGTGCATAGATGCCTGCAGCATCATTTACATGTGTAACGTAATAAGCTCTGCAAAAATCATCTCATTCTAAGGGGTTGTTCCTTTAAATGCAAATCAGCAGCTCAGATTTTGGGAGTAAATGACGACCACTACGTTCATTATTACATCCAGCAACACAACACCTCGATCGCTCAATCGGAGATATTCTTGTCTAACTTACATCCCTGCTCCGGCAAAACATGGAAAGTTACTGGACTGTGACAGCTGGCTAAGGTAAGAGCTCATGTCAACTATCGTGGGAGCGGCCTCTGTTGGTGTGACGCCACACCGACAGGCATCTGAGAATGGCTAAATTTGAAAAAGGGGATATTATTTTAACAGATTAATTAAAAACAACTGCATGGATTTTTATCATTATAGGGTAGATTTTACATACACTGACAACACACATTAATGTTCAAACAACAAGAAAAAGTGAACTTAGCATCCGATGACTCCTTTAAGGAAGATGTGCTGTTCCAATCTACACTGTGTTTTTTTTTTATAGGCTTTATAGACAGATTAGTTGAGAGTGACTCTTGAAGGACAAGCATCACATTCTCTTGTACCTCTGATTCAACAATTTATCTTTCAAAATCTAGCAGTACATTTTGGGAGTTCATGTTTAGTCTCCTATCCTGAAAAGTCTGGCTTGCAGAGATGGACTAAAATGAACTCCCAAAACTTACTGCCAGATTTTGGAAGATAAATTCTTGAATCAGAGGTACAAGAGGATGTGATGCTTGTCCTTCAAGAGTCACTCTCAACTTATCTGTCTATAAAGCCTATAAAAAAACTGTCTTCATGTATTTCACAACACGTCAGCTTGTTATTCTTATTAAGTCAGGGGCATTTTTTAGGATTTTTTACCAAGCAAAGTCTCTGAGAACCTGACACATTGCACTTCTGAAGACTCCAGGTAGGTTGCAGTTCTGGAAAATGGTGGCGCTGGAGACTAAACGGTTCCTGATGGTGTCACACCTAATTCTTCATCTTAATTCCTAATTCTTTTGCAGTTAACATGCATCTTTTCTTCTCCACCTGTTTTTTCTGACCATGCAGACTCAACAAGCATTTTGCTGTCCAATGGTCAAGCCTTAACTTTGCAAATTCTTGTAATGCATTAGTATTGCATTCTTCTCATGGGCATTTAATAATTTGGACTTTTCAGTCTGGGTTAAATATCTTTTTTGGCTCATTTTATCTGTAAAAGAAAACATGCCTAATAATTATGCACACCTGAATATAAGGAGTTTTTCACTTCCAGCCTTCACGGACAATTATATATCACATATAAATGATTAAATACAAAATTGACAGTAGTTATTAAGACTGATGTGGTTTGGAATTGGTAAAATGTGTTTGGAAAAAAAATATGACCAGAATATTAACATGCCTAATAATTCTGCACACAGTGTAGAAGCGTTTTTCCTTAACTGTATGTGACGGAATGAACGAGATGGAAGCAATTGCAGGTGAACACAAATGTTTATTAAAGACAAATGGTGAACACAAACTCCATGGTGACGCTGATGAACTCCGTGGGTGACGATGGGATCTCTCGGCTGGGTGGCGCAGGGGCTAGATGGCTGGTGGTGATGAGGTGAAAATCTCCCGTGACGAAATACACATCCAGACAAACGATCAACGACGAGATAAACAATCCAACTGAAGACACGAAGACAAACCAACACGACAGTCCAGCGTCCGGTACAACTATCAGACGGGGAAGAAGAGAATGAGGTGAGTATATGTAGCTGACGGTAATGTGTGACACCTGGTGCGGGGACTGATTGGCAGCTGACTCCAATGAGCATGACGTAACCACAGAAGACACCAAATCACGAGACCTGAGAACACAGCCGATCCATGCACCGTGACACTGTAAGCCGTTATATTCACCGCAAGAGTTTTGCTCGTTCATTCTCGTAAGTATATACATTCCACCGCAAGTGAATGTAAGCCTGGCTTTACAGAAACTCGCCGATCAGATCCCAGACACGGAGCAAAAACACCCAGACTGTTATTATCATTCTCGGGGACTGTAATAAAGCTAATGTCTCACGTGAACTGCCAAAATACAGTCAACATGTTACATGTCCCACCAGAGACAGTAATATACTGGACCATTGTTACACAGTAATTAAGGATGCATATTACTCTGTCCCACGGGCAGCTTTGGGACTCTCTGATCACTGCCTGGTTCATCTTATACCAACCTACAGGCAAAAACTTAAATCTGCTAAACCTGTAGTGAAGACTGTAAAGAGATGGACCAATTAAACAAAGCGGGTTTTACAAGCCTGTTTCGAATGGACTGATTGGAGTGTTTTTGAAGCTGCTGCCACTGATCTGGATGAGCTCACAGAGACTGTAACATCCTATATCAGTTTTTGTGAAGATATATGCATTCCTACCAGGACTTATTTAACATTCAACAATGATAAGCCATGGTTTATAGCAAAACTCAGATATCTTCATCAGGCCAAAGAGGATGCCTACAGGGAAGGAGATAGAGTCTTGTACAGTCAGGCCAGGAACACACTGAACAAAGAGATTAGAGCGGCTAAAAGGACCTATGCAAAAAGGTTAGAAGATCAGTTCGTTTCAAACGACCCAGCCTCAGTGTAGAAAGCTCTGAAAGCCATCACAAACTACAAGACACCATCCCCCAGCACTGAGGTGAATCAAAGACTTGCTGAAGACCTGAATGAGTTTTACTGTAGATTTGAAACCCCCCACACTCATTCTGGCCATCTCCTTACACGACCATTAAAACCTCCAACAAACCCTTTCTCCCCACCTCCTGCACTTCAGATTAGTGAAGAAGATGTGCCAGGTCTTCAGAAAGAACAAAAGAAGAAAAGCACCAGGCGCAGAAGGTGTGACACCAGCCTATCTGAAAACCTGTGCTGACCAGCTGGCCCCTATCTTTTCACAGATCTTCAACAGGTCTCTGGAGTTGTGTGAAGTTCCATCATGCTTCAAAAACTCCATCATCATCCCCGTACCAAAGAATCCCAAGATAACAGGACTTAATGACTACAGACCTGTTGCGCTAACGTCTGTCATCATGAAGTCATTAGAAAAACTGGTTTTGACTTACCTGAAGGACATCACTGGACCTTTACTAGACCCCTTGCAGTTTGCATACCGAGCAAACAGGTCCATGGATGATAGAGTAAACATGGGACTGCACTTCATCCTGCAGCATCTAGATAAACCAGTGACTTATGTGAGGATCCTTTTTGTGGACATCAGTTCGGCCTTCAACACCATCATTCCTACACTCCTCCAGACCAAACTAAACCAGCTCTCTGTTCCTAGCTCTGTCTGTCAGTGGATCACCAGCTTTCTGACAGATAGGCAACAGCTAGTGAGAATGGGGACATTAATGTCAAGTAGCCGCACCACCAACACTGGCACCCCTCAGGGATGTGTTCTCTCTCCACTGCTCTTCTCCCTGTACACCAAAGACTGCACCTCTAAAGACCCCTCTGTCAAGCTTCTGAAGTTTACAGATGACACCACACTCATCGGCCTCATTCAGGATGGTGAAGAGTCTGCTTACAGACAAGGGGTTGAGCAGCTGGCTGTCTGGTGCCGTCATAAAGCTCAACACGCTCAAAACAGTGGAGATGATCATAGACTTCAGGAGAAACCCCCCTGCACTCACCCCTCTTAGCATCATGAACAGCACTGTGGCTGCAGTGGAGACATTCAAGTTCCTAGGGTCCATCATCTCCCAGGACCTCACATTGACTCCATTGCAAAAAAAAGGCCCAACAAAGGTTGTACTTCCTTCGACAGCTGAGGAAGGCGTGTGCGCTTTAGGTTTTGTTTAAACTTTAAACGACTGCGCGAACTCTCAGCGGTGCTGAACGGGACTGTGGAATGCCCAGTGGACATTACGCCCCTGGTACACCGTATGCTATATTAAATGTCTTTAAAAAAACACTGTTTTAATGCATTAAGTCACGTTAAGCGTTTTAAAATGCCCCGGCATCTGGAGATTCCACCAGAAGTGCCGCTGCTTCCTTTTACACTGAAATGCCTTCCGGTTTCACTGAAAAGTTCACCCACATACACATATGAGATCACTTATATGTATTTACACAACTAAAGTATGCGTCTTACCTATCAGAATTGTATAGGCTTGTGAAATTTATTTAGTATGTGTAGCGGTGTAAAAGTGTTATAATTCATCAAACTTTATTTTGTTACTTTAAGAAAACCTTCGGTTCTTAACCAAGTGCAGAAAGAAAGGCAGTGAGGGGTGGACCATCATTTCATTATAGGGGAGCAGTTGGGAATATATATACAACATATGCAGAATGGAAATTGCAACTGTTTTACACAGCAATTAGCCTTGGTGTTAATCAAATATTCTAATCACTGCATGTGCTTGCTTGTTAAGAGAAGTGTTTCATGTTCTTCCGTGAATACCCCCTTACCTTGATCAGTATATCCTCGTGGTGCTGCACTCTTCAGTCTGCGTGAAACATTCTGAAGAGAGGTATGTGTCCCTGTTAATGAAAAACTCAAACAATTTCCTAAAGCATATTAAATAGAAGTTGCAATGGAATCAGAACGAGATACGTTGGTAATACTGTTGTTAACCCTGTTGTGTGTAAAATTAAAAGTTGTACGTGTTTAACACTTTGCATAAACTGTATCGCTTTAACCGTGCGATCGTTTGTATTTCTATGAACGATACAAAGTATCAGTTTATGTCCTATGTTCATTTTCATAAGAATGAAAAGGCTTGTTAATGTGAATTTGGGTTCTATTTCATTCGTTGTGATAACATTAGTGGTTAATCCGTCTGTGCAGAGTGAAATGCGCGCCAGTAATCCGCGGTGCATTTGGGGTAATGTAATTCATGACTATATGGTTACAGAGAAGAAATTGAAACTGTGAGTGGTGGCTCTAGTATTGTAAGTTGTCTGCATATTTGAATATGGGACAATGTACTAACTAAATGATGTATTTACAAATTGTGAAACGAGAAATGCCTCTTTACAGATTACATTAAAAGAATTTTTGTTTTTGTGAAAGAGTATTTTAATTTTGTTAAGGCATTAGAAAGTGCTTCATGTTTGTTTTCTTTATTTAATAAAAGCGCCGTTTGCAACGTTTTGTTGATATTGTGAGTGCACACAAATACAAGGGTACCCTACTGCAGTAAAGATAGTTTGCGGTTTGATATTCGGATTTCTTTGGGCTATAAATACACAGCGCGCTGTCATAAACATGCAAATAATCCCGAATGTCGTTCTCCATGATTTGTGAATTCTGGTGATGCTGTGCCTTTTGGCCGAAATAAGTTTTTTTTCGATGCGACTCTTAATTTTATAATGGTTATAGCTCCGAAAGTTGGAAACTTAGCAGACTGAAACCAGTGCCATCTTGACCAGCTTGATCTGTAATTTTTTTTACAGTAAAGCTCTTGTCCGTAAACCCCTTGGTAAGTCCGCTATAGTAAGGAATGTGAAAAATAGGCGCTCTTCATGTTTAACGTGTTTTACAAATAAACACTATAAAGACTGCTCGAATACAAAAGCATTGTTTTTAAGTCAAACTCGATTTGTGAAAACTTTCACAATCGCCATTGCGTATCAGTGTTTCTTTATGCTCTGCTCTCTTTTTCTTCTATCATAATCCCAGCAAACACAACAACGTTATAAAAACGTTTTTTTCACGTTGTAAAAAGGTTGTAATAACGTTTTTTTCCGACGTATTTAATACGACAGATGTCAGGTTTTTTAAACGTTATAAATACGTTTTTTCACAACGTTGCAAAAACGTTTTTATAACGTTTTTAAAACGTTGGAAGGAGACGTTGTAAAAACGTTTTTGCAACGTTGTGAAAAAACGTATTTATAACGTACTTACCACGTCCAAACTGGTACTTTACATGCTGCCATCAAAATGTTTTCTTTACAGTGTTAAATCTGACTATTGATCCTAAAAGCACTTATTTACATGTCACCTTACCTTGTAGCATTGCTGACTTCCGTCGGTTTTATAAGGCTAGGTTAACATATGTAGGCCTAATACTTTATACTACACAAAAATTAGCACTCGTCGTATTTATTCACAAAATATAAAAAGTAATGTGATATGGGTTTTTCACAAAAATAAATAAATAAGCCAATAAACAAGACAAATGCATGAATATACACCAATAAAGCATAATGGTTTCAAATAAAGTACAACATATGAAAATTATGTAATGACTGGCAAAGTTGAATATGACTACAAAGTCCAAGAAATTTCAGTGCATATTTTAACAGAAAAAAGCAACATTTCATTTGTAAAATGTATTCAATTTCAGCTAGTTAGAAATTATTTTATTGCAGTTATAATAATAATCACACTGCAATCTTATTACTCGTTTGCACTAAAACTAATTTTTATATTGTTAGAGATTTATTAGCACAAATTACAGGTATATGGCATCCAATTTAGAACTTGTTCAAATAATATATAATACATACAGTTTATAATGGCTATTGTTGTTCAATTAATAATATTTTATAATACTGGAATACCTGAGATTTTGAAAAATGTATTTAGGTAGCGATTATTCAGTGCTTTAATTGTAAGTTACATTATTATGCCACTAGGTGGCAGCAAGAGACCGTCTTAATGACTTAGTTAGAAAACCATTCTTTTAGTGCTGATTCATTCAGTTGCTGAATTCTGTGACACACCAAATTATATGACTCTTGTGCCAAGGGTAGTTTAGAAACATTTAAAATATTTTATGGTAACCACAAATTAATAATGGTTTAGCTACAAAACCATAGTTTTAACTATTGTTATACAAATGGTAATCAATATGGCAAAAAATGGTAGGACTAGAGGGTTGGGTTTAGTAGTAGGTCAGATTAGCTCACTGCAGTGCCTAGGTTCACAAAATTAGGTGGGTCACAGAATTCAGTACAACCCCAAAAAGAAACAAGGTTGTAAAGAAGTGAATTATCTAAACCAGGGGTTCCCCTTCAGGAACTCGAGCTGCGTCGAAACGCTTTGGGAACGCCTCCAGCGTGACCACGCTCTGAAACACGTGTGCAAACAGTCCAATGGAGAAGCGAGACGTCACAGGCGGGGTGACGTAGAGACCAGGAAGCTTAAAAGCACGTGCAGTGCATGCAGCCGGGAGCTTCTGTCTTTCAGCAAGCGCTCTGTGTGTGTGTGTCACTCTGTTTTTTTGTGCTAGTTCGCACAGCTTTTATTTGAGAGTGTCACAATGTCCTACAAAGCATTCTTACGAATATAAGCAGCAGCATTTCGACTGTGTGTTCCTCTCTGCCTGTGCTATTTCGGGTGGCGATACACACAGCCTATTTGTTGTCTGTTTGGGAGCGAAGCATGGGAGTCAGTTCTCGAGGGAGCTGACTGCCAGCGTTTGCGTTCCCCGCGGCTCAGCTTCCGCTTCTGCCGAGGCAGGGCGGCGGCCGTGATCGTGGGGATCGCATATAGATCTACGGACGGGTTAGAGACGGGTCCTCCCTATCTCTGCCTTTCTCCCTAGATCTAGTGCTCTCTCTCTGGGTCGGAAGCCCGCGCTGCGGTACTTCCCCCTTTGAATGAGAGCTCGCGGCGAAGCAGGCTGTGTCAGTTCCCGAGGGGGCTGACTGCCCGCACCCTCGCTGCGCACGCTTCACTCCCGGAAGACTCTCTTTGAGGAGGGAGCCCTCGTGAATTCCCCGCGGCTCAGGTCCCGCTTTTGCCGAGGCAGGGCGGCGACTGCGGCCGTGGGAATCACAATTAGATCTACGAACGGGTTAGAGACGGGTCCGCCCTATCTCTGCCTTTCTTCCTAGATCTAGCGCTCTCTCTCTGGGTCGGAAGCCCGCGCTGCGGTACTTCCCCCGTTGAATGAGAGCTCGCGGCGAAGTAGGCTGCGTCAGCTCCCGAGGGGGCTGACTGCCCGCACACTCGCTGCGCACGCTTCCCCGCGGCTCGGGTCCCGTTTTGCCGAGGCAGAGCAGCGACTGCGGCCGTGGGGATCGCACTTAGATCTACGGACGGGTTAGAGACGGGTCCGCCCTTTCTCTGCCTTCCTCCCTAGATCTAGCGCTCTCTTTCTGGGTTCGGAAGCCCGCGCTGCGGTACTTCCCCCTTTGAATGAGAGCTTGCGGCGAAGCGGGCTGCGTCAGCTCTCGAGGGAGTTGACGGCCCGCGCTCTCGCTGCTCACGTTCACTCTCAGAGGACTCTCTTCGAGGAGGGAGTCTTCGTGAGCTTCCCCGCGGCACGGGTCCCGCTTTTGCCGAGGCAGAGCGGCGACTGCGGCCGTGGGGATCGCAGTGAAGGATTACAAATTTAAGAATCTGTTTAAAATATGCTGATCTTATGCATATTTGTTATAGGTTCCAATATAACAACTGAACTGAAAAAGTTATGTATATTGTGACAGTCTAAGAGCAGGCAGCCCAGTTCCCTGAGACAGTAACCTTTTGTCTTTATGCAGTTCCTGAGCATCTGGCAGGTTTTCCCAAGTTAAGTGGGAATTCTAAGCTCAAGGTACAACTGTGCCTTTTGTTTAAGCACCTATGCATTTGAATGACACTTGTATGCTAAATAGATCAAGGCTGGGATAAATCTTTAACTGAGCTGTTTTCCTATACCACATTTGCATGCTTTGTTTAGATTGATTCCACCTCTATGTACTCCTCCCCCTTCAAACCTATATACTCTGCTGTGCTGAGCTTTGAGAAGACGACTTTTTGAAGACTGCAGTGCAGAGCAGCGAGTATCTGAATAAAGAGAAACTTCTGCTTCAAGATATCCAAAATCGTCTCCTGGTCTCTAAGAAAAAATTCACAACAGCAGCATAGATCTGTGAACGGGTTAGAGACGGGTCCGCCCTTTCTCTGCCTTTCTCCTTAGATCTAGCGCTCTCTCTCGGGGCTCGGAAGCCCGCGCTGCGGTTCTTCCCCCTCTGAGTGAGAGCTCGCGCTGCTGCGGCTCATCTTTCTCCAAGGAGATTGATGCTGTCCGCATATGAGCTGACTGCATTTTAGATCGCTCGTTTCTTCCTGCTCTCGCTTTTAAAAAATAAATAAATAAATAAAAGAACAGGGATTCAAGCGATTATGTGTGGTTTGTTCGGGAGCTGAACATGTACAATCCGTCCTTGAGGGGGCGGGCTGTATTCATTCATATATGTGTAAAAAAAAAAAAGCTACGTGCATTTTGAATGTCTAGTTCTTCTCCCATTGTTATTTAATTCTGATGAATTAAATTTATTTACTGCACTCTCACCCTGTACTTTCGCTAAGTGTGTGGATGCTGCTAAATAAAATAAAATAAAGAAAAAGTGGTAGCTGTGGCTGCCAGGGCATCTGCATACTGAACCTTATTGACATTTTGTCAGTATTAGCTCATTCTGAGCATGGGCGGTGCGGCATTGAGATGTTGTCCTCGCCCATATGAAACAACTGGGGTTGTGACTGAACGCAGAGAAAAGTGTGCTTTCTCCATTACAGAGAACCACTTATCTAGGCGTAGTGTGGGATCGACCACGATGCAGGCATGTCTATTTCCTGCTCGGATCGAGTCATCCTCGCGGCAGTCAAGAGAGTGAAAGTAGGCACTCACTGTGAAGCAGTTTCATAACTGCTGGGTCTGATGGCAGCTGTGTCCAACGTGATACCTTTTGGCCTGCTGTTCATGAGACCCCTGCAGTGGTGTCTCAAGACCAAGGGGGTTCTCCCTGAGGGGAAACCTGCTTTGCATGATCAAGGTCACGCGGCGATGCCTACGTGCCTTGGACATGTGGAGAAGACCTTGGTTCTTGTCTCAGGGCCCGGTGCTGGAAGCTCCTTGTCGCCGCGTATGCTAGTGACGGATGCGTCCCTCATCGGTTGGGGAGTGGTCATGAGTGGCCCCCCTGCCTGTGGTCTGTGGAGCAGTCACCATCCAGTTTTGAGATGCTGGCCGTGTTTCAGTTACTGAAACGCTTTCACCCAGACCTATGAGACTATGGTCCTGACTCATTTGGTCCAAGACCTCCGAGGGCAGGCCCTACTGGGGAAGGGCGTGGTCCACCGCATTCTTCGGTGCCCGTCTCTCCTCGGTGCCCTCGGGAGATTAGCCTGCCAACCCTGCCGGTGCTTCAGGGCGCAGCGGTCTCCAGCGAGCCCACACCTCAGTCTTCCCCCCGGAAACGTAGCGGAGCTGGGGAGCTCGCTACCCCTGTGGGGGTCTCTACAGCAGCTAGTTCGGCTGTCTCCTGCCGGTCATCCGTTACAGGACACCGAACTAGCAGCTCATACCAGAGGCCAGTCTCGAGAGACTGGTTCCCTTAGTAGATTATTTGGCAGCGTGGAAACTACTGCCAAATGTATCTGCTTGGGTCCTGAGCACTGTAGAGCGAGGCTATCGCATTCAATGTGGCGCTCCGCCGCCACCTTTTTACGTGGTCTCCACTGTGGTGAGCCCCGAGCAGGGTCTGGTAATGGAACAAGAAGTAGAAACTCTCTTGAGGAAGGAGGCCACTGAGGTGGTCCCTCCTCACGTCGGGGTGTCCGGGTTCTACAGCCGGTACTTCATTGTTCCGAAGAAGGAGGGGACCCTGTGTCCCATTTTAGATCTGCGTCTGCTGAACCGCTCAGTCAAGAGACTGAAGTTCAAGATGCTCACCATCAAGCAAGTCGTGTCTCAGATCAGGTCCGAGGACTGGTTTGTCACGATAGATCTAAAAGACGCATATTTTCACGTCTCCATCCTTCCTCATCACAGGAAGTTCCTGAGGTTTGCTTTCAGGGGCGAAGCTTACCAATATCGGGTTCTTCCTGTTCGGCCTAGCACTCTCCCCCCGCACTTTTACGAAGTGTGTGGATGCAGCTCTGGCTCCTCTGCGACTCCAGGGCATCCGCATACTCAATTACATCGACGACTGGCTGATCCTAGCTCAGTCGGAGATAGAGGCAGTTCGGCATCGAGATGTCGTTCTCGCTCACATGAAAGCGCTGGGGTTGAGACTAAACGCCAAGGAAAGTGTGCTTTCTCCATTACAGAGGACCACTTATCTGGGCGTGGTGTGGGATTCGACCACGATGCAGGCACGTCTGTCTCCTGCTCGGATCGAGTCGATCCTCACTGCAGTCAAGAGAGTGAAGGAAGGCCGGTCACTCACTGTGAAGCAGTTCCAGCAACTGCTGGGTCTGATGGCAGCAGCGTCCAACGTGATACCTTTTGGCCTGCTGTACATGAGACCCCTACAGTGGTGGCTCAAGACCAAGGAGTTCTCCCCGAGGGGAAACCCACTTCGCATGATCAGGGTCACGCGGCGGTGCCTACGTGCCCTGGACATGTGGAGGAAGCCTTGGTTCTTGTCTCAGGGCCCGGTGTTGGGAGCTCCTTGTCGCCGCGTAACGCTAGCGACGGACGCGTCCCTCACCGGTTGGGGAGCGGTCATGAGTGGCCACCCTGCCTGTGGTCTGTGGAGCGGTCGCCAACTCACGTGGCACATAAATTGCCTGGAGATGCTGGCCGTGTTTCGGGCTCTGAAACACTTTCTCCCGGACCTAAGAGACCGCCATGTGTTGGTCCGCACCGACAACACCTCGGTGGTCTCTTACATCAACCACCAGGGAGGTCTGCGTTCGCGCCCCTTGTACAAGCTGGCGCACCAGATCCTTGTGTGGTTCCAGGGCAAACTCCTCTCGCTGAGAGCAGTTTATGTTCCTGGGCATCTCAACTTGGGAGCAGACATCCTGTCGAGGCAGGGGCTGAGGCCCGGGGAATGGATGCTTCACCGGTCTCTCAACTGAGGTTGTTGAGACCATCCTCCAATCCAGAGCTCCCTCCTCGAGGAAACTGTACGCCCTGAAGTGGAAACCTTTCACTTCATGGTGTGGAGACCGCCAGCAGGACTCAGTTAACTGCCCAGTTGGTACAGTGCTGAGGTTTCTGCAGGTTCGGTTCTCCACAGGGTTAGCCCACTCCACCCTGAAGGTCTACGTGGCGGCTATTTTGGCCTACCACGCCCCTCTAGGTGGCTCCTCAGTGGGTTGGAACCCCCTCGTTACACGTTTCCTCCGTGGTGCGCTGAGGCCTAGGCCTCTGGCCAGGTGTAGCTTGCTAAGTGTGGTCGGGATGCTATTTCATAGCTTTGAGTCCTCTGACCTTCCCTTCTTGGGGGTCAAGGCTCTCTTCTCTTAAGTTGGCTTCAGAATGCTGTGGAATGTCCACCCCTTTGACTTTAGGTTCTTTCCTGGACTTGTGCCACTTGGCTCTTTTTCTCTCACCCTAGCTGTGCTCTTTCACACTGGGCAGGGATTTGAAGTCTGGTGGCGTGGGCATCTCGTTCCCAAAGCGTTTCGACGCAGCTCGAGTTCCTGAAGGGGAACGTCTCAGGTTACGTATGTAACCCCGGTTCCCCGAGGGAACGAGACGCTGCGTCTCGGGCCATACTTCTGGCATCCCTGCAGCGCTTGCTTCTCTATTCAGAAGCTGCCGGCTGCATGCACTGCACGTGCTTTTAAGCTTCCTGGTCTCTACGTCACCCCGCCTGTGACGTCTCGCTTCTCCATTGGACTGTTTGCACACGTGTTTCAGAGCGTGGTCACGCTGGAGGCGTTCCCAAAGCGTTTCGACGCAGCGTCTCGTTCCCTCGGGGAACCATGGTTACATACCTAACCTGAGACGTTTTCAGCTCTGACTCGTGAGATCCAGTGTGAATTGGTTTATAGGTGCTTTGGGAAAAAAAAAAAAAAAACAGTAAAAATAATTTTTTTAATGCTTAAGAGCAATTAACCTTCATATCTGAAATACGGCACATTCCCTATTCTTGCAATATTTGTGTTCATGTTCCTGAGTAATGTCTGCATGCATTAAATTCTGAGGAGAACAAATAATATGCTAGTAGACAGCAATCCATATTAGTAGTCTGGTGTGGAAGTTGGATCTGAAACTGACTTCTGTCCAGGTTGACACAGCATCTCGTCTTCACAAACTGCCCTGAAATACAATTTTAACATCAACAATGATTGTTATAAATATAAAATGAGTCTCTTACATTCACAGTGCTCAGTACTTTTTGTTGTTGTTGTTGTTGTTGTTGTTATTATTATCTGCGTCTTGTTTTCTCATTACATTGGGCCCCTCTGTAGGTTGCTGTATACCAAGTATCCTTAATGAGTTAAACGAGATGGCCTTGTAGGACATACAAAATAAAAAAGTATATTTAATTGATATATACTTTTAAAAAAAACGTAATAAATGGTAATGTATGTTTGAGGTTTTACTTTCTAGTCAGATGGTTCATAGCACATTGGAGATGCTCTTCAACAGGAGGTCTGCTCCAACTCTACTGCAGTACTGCCATCAGCATGGAAGAATCTAATGTTAGAAACATGAACAATTTGTCACAGAGCCAACAATATGTAATATACAAGGTCAGCATTATTAGAAATAAACAAACTGGAATATGTGAAATAGGTGAAATGCAGAAAATAATCCTCATACAGTATCACATTACAGTTTGTTTGGAAGTCAAATCCTTCTTACATAATACATAACTTACTGACGCTCCTGAAATCACAGTACAATTTTTATTAATATTTGTTTAGTGTGATCAAAACGTGTTTAAAATTATTTGAGTTTATTTTCACCTCCATGTAAGTGACGTCGCCGATTAACAGTACAGCCCATACATTTTGGTTAAGTAGTTTACTTTCGTTCATCCACTGACAAATTGCCAGCAATGTTTACAAAACTATAAAAAAAACTGTCATCTACACATAATATGTGACTAAAAGCGAAAACTTTATGAAATAAGAGCTAAACTCTACAGTTAGCCTACATCTTATAGTTAGCCTAACGGTTGATATGCTAACGGACTTTTCCCGAAGACACTAAACCATTTCTATAAAGTAAATATTCAACAGAAACGTGTCTATTACATGTAAGAAAGTGTTAGGAACCGTTGTATGTATTATTTTTGTCTTATTAGGGACAAAACTTACCGTAAAGCACTGTGACAGACGGAGACTCGCCGCTTGTCAGTTAAGCTGCTTCCCCGTTTCCATGGTAACTCTCTCTCTCCGCTGCAGTTTAAATACAACTCGAACGCTCAAAGCGCGTGCCCGTTTAAAATGCAGCGTTTACATAAATACATACATGAAGTACAGCGTACAGATGTCAGAATGACAGATAAAATGTCCTGAAACTTGATAACGTATTGTGTAAGTGGATAGTGTAGGCCTAATGTAGGTAATCAAACTGTAAGTGGAATGAGAATATAAAATCATATTAGCAGAGAATATAAAACTATTTTTGAAGTCAGTTTATAACAGGTTATAATATAATATAATATAATAATAGCTTTAGAAATTCTATTTATTTACTTATTTAAGAGTGTAGAATAAAAGTAGGCTATCTATAGCAAAACACATTAAAAACAAACATCACGTACAAATGGAGTTTTGGCCCGGTTGCATACTGTCATGACGTTTGTAAAAAATAAATATTTTTTAACCAACCAATCATTTCTGTTCATGTGTTAATACCGCTCTCCCACCTTTCCATAGACTGGTTTACACACTGAGCTGTTAGCTCGTGATATATGAATATACGGTATTATTAAATGAGCAAAGACAACTGAAAGTAAGGATTCACATATTACTTTTAAGTGCTTTTGATATTGCTCAGACTATCTGGTACTCAGTCACTAAATCGAGTTAATGTTAAAATATCACTTTTTACTGATATTTTTACACAAACAGAACAGTTTTGCAAGGTTGTATTTTGGGTACTTTTATGACGTTTTTAAAACGTCTTATTCCAACGTGCATATTACGTTAATTTAACACCTGAATAAAATGTCCCCTGAAAGTTGTAGTTTGGTCTGGTTTCATTTTCGTAGTAGACGAACGTGATATTATTAAACGAGCAAATACAACTGAAAGTAAGGATTCACCTATTACTTTTAAATAATTTCAAATACCTCCCACTGCGCAATGTGACGTCGTATTGACGTTCTTTCCATGTCATTTTTGGACGTCCAATTTCCGTCCATTGATGGGGTTGTTTTGTAAAAACATATGGGCTACCAAATAAATAAATAGTAATACAGATAATAAATCTTGTTTGTTTATAAATAATCTGTATTCATATATATAATCATGTTGATAGGCTCTATTTTGTAAAACACATTTACTGCAACTGCCATAGACGTCCAAATGACGTCCAAGTTGGGTAATGGATAGACGTCCAAATAGTGGACCTAGTCTGGACGTCGAATAGATGTCCATAATTGGTCATGGACCGACGGACCCAATATAGACATGATCTGCACGTCTATCCGACGTCCAATGTTTAGTGGGCTTTTTCAAGTACTTTTAAGAACGTAGTTTTTGCAAGGTTGTATTTTGGGTACTTTCATGACGTTTTTAAAACGTTTTATTCCAACGTGCATATTACGTTATTTTAACACCTAAATAAAACGTCCCCCGAAAGTTGTAGTTTGGTCTGGTTTCATTTTCGTAGTAGACGAACGTGATATTTACGTTTTTTTTATTTTTTATTTTATTTTTTAATTTTTTTTATTTTACGTTTGACTACTTAAAGAAAACGTTCCAGGTTGGTATTTTTACAACGTTTCTAAAACGTTTTATTTTGGTTACATATTTTTTTATTTTAAAAAAAAAACGTTTTTAAAACGTTTTTAAAACGTTGTACTACAACATTACCTAATTGCAACCAAAATACAACGTTGTGAAAAGTTGTAAAAACGTTATGTGTTTGCTGGGATGTCACACGGTGCTTTTCCAGTGAATAACGGTTTTCCAAGCCCTTAGATAAATCATATACATCTCTAATGAACGTTTCACATACGAGGAAATGTTTCACAGTATATTTTTTGTCAGTTGATCCTTCCTGAGCCCTTATGTACTATTCTGATTTGTGACAAATTTCACAGTGCAATTTTGGACAGTTAACCCTTCACTGATTCAATTACATCACACTTTTGATTTGTGAAAACTTTCACAGTTCAGTACTGGTCAGCTGGCCCTTCCCTGAGTCATGTACATCACTATTCTGATCTGTGAAAACTTTCACAGGTCAGTACTGGTCAGCTGACACTTCCCTGAGTCACTAACATCACTTTCACAGGTCAGTATTCTGATTTTTCACAAATCAGAACAGTGATGTTAGTAACCCAGGAAAGGGTCAGCTGACCAGTACTGAACTGTGAAAATTTTTACAAATCAGAATAGTGATTTATGACTCAGGGAAGGGTCAGCTGACCAGTACTGAACTGTGAAAGTTTTCACAAATCAGAATAGTGATGTAGTGACTCAGGAAGGGTCAGCTGACCAGTACTGAATTGTGAAAGTTTTCACAAATCAGAATAGTGATGTTAGTGACCCAGGAAAGGGTCAGCTGACCAATACTGAACTGTGAAAGTTTTCACAGATCAGAATAGTGATTAATATGACTCAGGGAAGGGTCAGCTGACCAGTACTGAACTGTGAAAGTTTTCACAGATCAGAATAGTGATTTACATGACTCAGGGAAGGGTCAGCTGACCAGTACTGACCTGTGAAAGTTTTCACAGATCAGAATAGTGATGTTAGTGACTCAGGGAAGGGTCAGCTGACCAGTACTGAACTGTGAAAGTTTTCACAAATCAGAATAGTGATGTTAGTGACAGGAAAGGGCCAGCTGACCAGTACTGAACTGAAAGTTTTCACCAGAATGTGATGTTAGAAACCCAGGAAAGGGTCAGCTGACCAGTACTGACCTGTGAAAGTTTTCACAGATCAGAATAGTGATTTACATGACCCACAGAAGGGTCAGCTGACCAGTACTGACCTGTGAAAGTTTTCACAGATCAGAATAGTGATGTTAGTGACTCAGGGAAGGGTCAGCTGATCAGTACTGAACTGTGAAAGTTTTCACAGATCAGAATAGTGATTAATATGACTCAGGGAAGGTTCAGCTCACCAGTACTGACCTGTGAAAGTTTTCACAAATCAGAATAATGATGTAATTGAATCAGTGAAGGGTTAACTGTCCAAAATTGCACTGTGAAATTTGTTACAAATAAGAATAGTACATAACGGCTCAGGAAGGATCAGCTTACAAAAAATATACTGTGAAACATTTCCTCGTACGTGAAACGTGCATTAGAGATGTATATGATTTATCTAAGGGCTTGGAAAACCGTTATTCACTGGAAAAGCACCGTGTGACATTATGATAGAAGAAAAAGAGAGCAGAGCATAAAGAAACACTGATACGCAATAAAGCTGCCCGGTGGCAAGGCCCCGGGGGTGGATGAGATCCGCCCCGAGTACCTAAAGTCTCTGGATGTTGTAGGGCTGTCTTGGTTGACGCCTTTGCAACATCGCGTGGAGGCTGGGGACAGTGCCTCTGGATTGGCAGACCGGGGTGGTGGTCCCTCTTTTTAAGAAGGGGGACCGGAGAGTGTGTTCCAACTATAGGGGGATCACACTTCTCAGCCTCCCCGGGAAGGTCTACACCAGGGTACTGGAGAGGAGAATTCGTCCGATAGTCGAACCTCGAATTCAAGAGGAACAATGCGGTTTTCGTCCTGGTCGTGGAACAATGGACCAGCTCTATACCCTCTTCAGGGTGCTGGAGGGTTCATGGGAGTTTGCTCAACCAGTCCACATGTGTTTTGTGGATCTGGAGAAGGCATTCGACTGTGTCCCTCGCGGGGTCCTGTGGGGGGTGCTCTGGGAATATGGGGTCCGGGGTCCTTTGCTAAGGGCTGTCCGGTCCCTGTATGACCGGAGCAGGAGTCTGGTTCGCATTGCTGGCAGTAAGTCGGACCTGTTCCCGGTGCGTGTTGGACTCCGGCAGGGCTGCCCTTTGTCACCGGTCCTGTTCATTATTTTTATGGACAGGATTTCTAGGTGCAGCCAGGGGCTGGAGGGGGTCTGGTTTGGGGACCACAGGATCTCATCTCTGCTTTTTGCGGACGATGTTGTCCTGTTGGCTTCCTCGAACCAGGACCTACAGCGGGCACTGGGGTGGTTTGCAGCCCAGTGTGAAGCGGCTGGGATGGGAATCAGCACCTCTAAGTCTGAGGTCATGGTTCTCAGTCGGAAAAGGGTGGCTTGTCCTCTTCAGGTTGGTGGGGAGTCCCTGCCCCAGGTGGAGGAGTTTAAGTAACTGGGGGTCTTGTTCACGAGTGAGGGAAGGATGGAGCGGGAGATCGACAGACGGATCGGTGCAACTTCTGCAGTAATGCGGTCGCTGTACCGGTCTGTCGTGGTGAAGAAAGAGCTGAGCTGTAAGGCGAAGCTCTCGATTTACCAGTCGATCTACGTTCCTACTCTCACCTATGGTCATGAGCTTTGGGTCATGACTGAAAGGATAAGATCCCGGATACAGGCGGCCGAAATGAGTTTTCTCCGTAGGGTGGCTGGGCGTTCCCTTAGAGATAGGGTGAGGAGCTCGGTCACTGGGGAGGAGCTCGGAGTAGACCCGCTGCTCCTTCACATCGAGAGAGGCCAGTTGAGGTGGCTCGGGCATCTGTTCCGGATGCCTCCTGGACGCCTCCCTGGGGAGGTGTTCCGGGCATGTCCCACCGGGAGGAGGCCCCAGGGAAGACCCAGGACACACTGGAGGGACTATGTCTCTCGGCTGGCCTGGGAACGCCTCGGTGTTCCGCCGGAAGAGCTGGAGGAAGTGTCTGGGGAGAGGGAAGTCTGGGCGTCTCTGCTTAGACTGCTGCCCCCGCGACCCGGTTCCGGATAAGCGGATGAAAATGGATGGATGGATGGATGGATGATACGCAATAAATAGCGATTGTGAAAGTTTTCACAAATCGAGTTTGACTTAAAAACAATGCTTTTGTATTCGAGCAGTCTGCGTGTTTATTTGTAAAACACATTAAACATGAAGAGCGCCTATTTTTCACATTCCTTACTATAGCGGACTTACCAAGGGGTTTACGGACAAGAGCTTTGCTGTGAAAAAATTCACAGATCAAGCTGGTTAAGATGACACTGGTTTCAGTCTGCTAAGTTTCCAACTTTCGGAGCTATAAACATTATAAAATTAAGAGTCGCATCGAAAAAAAAACTTATTTCGGCCAAAAGGCACAGCATCACCAGAATTGACAAATCATGGAGAACGACATTCGGGATTATTTGCATGTTTATGACAGCGCGCTGTGTATTTATAGCCAAAAGAAATCTGAATATCAAACTGCAAACTATCTTTACTGCGGTATGACACTGAACAGTTCCGAATGATGCATTACTTTTACCTTTATGAGCAAATGACGGAATATTTTAAATTGCCTCCATGTCCTGCAAAGCGGCTTTAGCTTCCACTCTCTGCACAAACGATTGGATATGCGCCTAGCACACATTTATCTAAGTTTAACGTTGAAACTAACGTTGTTTTATACTTGAACTCTTTTAGGCCTATATCTATAGATTTTATTTTAGGCAAATCGTGATGATTTGAGAAGGCAAAAATTGATCAAACAGACAGATCAGTCTTCCACTGGCCGCTTGGTCGTTACTTTAAAAAACAAAAACTTGTATTTAACGAACAAAAAAATGCTTCAAACTTGTTTCTAAATTAACTTAACAAAAGAATCAAACGAAATAAAATCGCTTTGCCTTTACATACAAAACTGAATTATTTCAATAGTTGGAAACAGTAGCTATAAGCTGTTTTGGGAGAAGGGGGAAAAAGACGTGCTCGGTCCGATAATTCTGAGAAGCTGTCGGACAAGGGCCGGGCTAGGGCATATATATGAGGCCCGTGCAGGGCTTTAATAAACATTTATCGCAATACTTCAGATATTATTTAATGTTTGCAACACAGCCTATACCTTTTAGGTGTTCTGCTGGTAAAGCTTGTTCAAACATAAAGCTTAACTTGCATGAAAAGAGCTCTCTGGGTCAGCGGTTGTGCGAAAGCAGGTTTAAATATTCCGATGTGAATCATATAGCAATAAGATTACGTGTGTTTGAATAGAGATCGGGATCTAATGATTAATCCATATGAATCTGTAGCCTATGTATTTTTGTATGTCATAATTTGTACCAGACCTCAAAAGTTCATCACAGTAGATGGCGGTAATGCTCTATTTAAAACTGCAAACCGCTGTTATGCAGAATTCCGACTCCCGCCAAATTACTACCCCCTGGTAGGTATTGGTAGGTTTAGGGTTAGGTGTGGGGGAGGATTTAGGATTAGGGGTGGGGTTAGGATTAAGCAAATCATGTAGCGATTTTAACGAGACGGCGTAATAATTTGGCGGGGGTCGAAAATGGGCACAATACCGCCAACAAAAACGAGGAGGAGGAAGAAGAAGGAGAGTCTGAAGTGAAAGTGAGTCGCTAGGTAAGGAGAGTGAGTGGTCTGCTGCGTGAGGAAAGTGAGTTGCCAGCCGCGTAAGCAGAGTGTGCAGATGAAATTCGGTAGCTACTGGCAATGGTATAGTGAAATACAGTGACAAATCATTAGCCTTATTTTAGAACCTTTTGGCCCGCCATACGTATGTTTAACCTATAAACCTAAACGGGAATTGATTCTTCTGCAGCATCACTGTAAAACAGCATCTATGACAGTACTGTTTGCTCTGTTTTTGTTCTCTTTCATCTGCCTCAGAATAGCAGGTGAGTACATGCCTAGATTTTTTTTGCGTCTATACAGATTGGACAGATTTTGAGCATGCTCTGTCATACTTTTTGTTTGTTTATGTTCCTTCGGAGCGATTTTGCCGCTTGATAAATACCGCTTGCTTATTTTCTTCACTCCTTCTTTATTGAATTCTTGAAGAATGTATTTTCTTATTAGTTGAAACAACGCAACTAGGACAACTGCAACATTCTGTTTCCACTTTTTAATTGTGTTTGCTTGCTTAATTGCGTAAATTACAATATAAAGTTTAAAAGGTAGGACTATTATTATTTTTTGTTGTTGTATTACAGAAGATACTGCAGCTTAAATAGGTTTAAGATATGACATTGTTTCGTATTCATTTGCAAACATTTATGGTTAATTATTTATTTTGGCTGCAGCTTTTAAAGTGGCAACATTTTGTCATATGAAAATGAAAATTAACCCATTACTTTTTCTTTAGTAGAACAGTTTTAGAAAATTTTTGCAAGAAAATTAACATTATTTACAATATTATTATCTGTAAACCATATCATCAGGCAGGTGGTCTAGATTGATGTCTGATTTGCAAACAAATTATTCTTTTGAACTACTTCTTTTTGGTGAGCTAATTAAACCAAGCGTTCCTACTGTTGAACCTGACATTCACTCCTGACCCAAAATGAGCCAAAATACCAGTGTAGTTGATCCAACAATGCTGATTTTTGATAACTCATTCAATACTCTAGTTCCTCTGATAATACAAAGGTTGTGTTTCCATATTAAATAAAAATGTCCAGATCTTTAGCATCATTACAGATTTACATTTTATTTTGATATGATATAACTTATAGCCCAGTCCAGCTGTGAGCTACCATTGGTACCATTGGGGAATGTATTCAATGACAATTTCAAGCTCATATTATCCAATTCTTCTAGTCTTATTATGATTCACAAAATCCTTAAAACATTAATCGTGGCTATGAAGTCCTTAATTTTTCACTTTGCCTTTGATCTCACAAATGCACCTCTTTTGCAGTACATAGCATCTACTGATAGCAATATCATTTTTTTTTTCACTTTTTACTTCTGCTTCCCCACAGTAACAAATTACTGTCTTCCCTTCTTTTTAATCAATCAATAAATTAATCAATTAATTAATTCCTTCATTAAATAAAATCAGACAGGGATGATTTGTTACTCCAACTGTTACTTGTCGTAATTACCTTTTACCTATACAATTAATTTAGAATGCTGCACAATTCAGTTCTTATTAGTAAGTATTCCCATTAGAGTGCTCTTCAGTTGAGCTAGTAAGAATTCCAGTTAGAGAGCTCAACTGAATGTTTATTAGTCATATGTCTCCACTGACCTCTGTTCCTCTTTAATTACAGAGCTCTCAAACTGAAATTGTACTGAGTACCATAATGCTTAGTGGCTGTTACGTGGCTTCATGCTCAGTTGAATATCTGTATGTTAAATGTATGATCATTCATGTATGTATGTATTTTTTAGGTGTAAAGGTTACTGGTCAAGATACAGCAGTCATATATGGGGAAAATGCCACTTTGTTGTGTCAGCTAACTGAGAGTGATGATGATGTAATCCGTATTATATGGAAGAAAAAGACGCGAGGAAACCCTGAGGAGAAGTTCTTTTTTATCATTCGTCCAGATGGCAAGACTGAAGTCTCAAATGGATTGAGAGACAGAGTACAATTCATTGGGAAATTTGCAGAGAAAAATGGATCAATTCAGCTACTCAGAATGAGTCTTCTGGATGAAGGGATTTATACATGCATCTTTAACTTCATTTCTACTGGGCCATTTGAGACCAACATCAATGCCACAGTTTTTGGTACGATGGATTATGTTATTCTTTAACAGCAATGTATATCAGTATCCTGTCACTTCTGTTTATTTTTTGCTGTGCATTCTTCTGTTCACATGATGCATTAAATTCATTATCTTTTTTTATGATTTTTAAAATGTAGTTCGTCCTGAAAGTAATGTGAAAGGGAAGGCACCTGTTGCTGGTTCTTTAGATGCGACACTGGCGTCATGCCTTGCCTCTAATGCATGGCCTGCAGCAGAAGTGACGTGGAGATTAGGAGATCTGGAAAACAATCTGAGGACTGAAACCAACCATACAGTGCATCCAAATGGGACCGTTACTGTTGTGTCCTACCTGCTCGGGGCCCCATACAAACATTTAAACAAGAAGAACGTCCAGTGTGTGGTGAAACACAACACCCTAAAAGATGAACTTGTACTGGACTACACAATAAACATTCACTGTAAGTACACATATGTCTGGTCTATAAACCAACAACCTGCATACAAATGACTATTATGTACCCTTTGAATAAAATATGTACTTCAAGTTTATGTTCCAAATGCAAATCTTATTAGGCATGTTTACATATTTTGGTAATCCAGATGAATCCAATAAGATTGATATGATCTGTTTATATATGAACTTTGCACTCTGATTTAGATATCTGTTTTGATGTGCTTTACATGACATGTAGTCAGATGCACAGTAGCCAGTCTCCACATTAAAAACCAGAGAAAGCACAGAAATTATGTCACTGGAGCTACCACAGGAATAATTGCTGTGTAGCCCTGATGAACATCTAAAAAGAAAGATGACATACATGTCAAAAATGCTTTTTAAACAAATATTGACTAGATCAGGGGTGGCGAACCTGCGGCTTGCGAGCCGCTTGCGGCTCTTTCACTGCTCTTATGCAGCTCTTCAATCTGTCCATATGTTCTGTGTTTACAATCGCAATTTATTTTTAAAATGTCGAAACTTATTTTGCAATAAATGGGTATGTATTTAAATGCATTTGCCGAATCTAATTTGGATTTTTAATTTTTTTTTTTTACTCAACCTCTTGCGCGATTTAACATACATTAGCCAATTGACTAACAGAGTGACATGCAGTTCGTTAAAGGGGTCATCGGATGCCCATTTTCAACAAGTTGATATGATTCTTTAGGGTCTTAATGAAAAGTCTATAATATACTTTGATTAAAAATTCTCAATGGTTTTGTAAAACAACACCATTTTTACCTTGCCAAAATCAGCTCTGCAAAAATTATCTCATTCTAAGGGGTTGTTCCTTTAAATGCAAATGAGCTCTGCTCACGCCGCCCCTCTCTTCTCTCTGTGGAAAGACGGTCTTGTTTACATTAGTCGCATTTAGCCACGTTTAGCCGCTAAACTTCCTAACTACCACGTTATAAGGAAAGGCGATCGCAAAGATTCATAAAAAACGCTTATACTCACTTCTGCTGTAAGTGAAGCTGGATCATGAATGATTCGCGCGAACATAGACGGATATATGTAGATCGGGAGGCACATTCCCTTCACAAACAAACGTAATCTACTGCATCTTCAGCAGCTCAGATGTCGGGAGTAAATGACGACCACTGTGTTCTTTATTACATCCAGCAACACAACACCTCAATCACTCAATCGGAGATATTCTTGCAACTTACATCCCTGCTCCTGCATCAAAACATGGAAAGTTACTGGACTGTGACAGCTGTGCTGAGGTAAGACGCTCATGTCAATCTGTGGGTGTGACGGCACACCGACAGGCATCTGAGAACGGCTCGAAAAAGGGAATATTATTTTTACAGATTAATTAAAAACGACTGCATGGATTTTTATCATTATAGGGTAGATTTGTACATACACTGCCAACACACATTAATGTTCAAACAACATGAAAAGGTGAACTTAGCAGCTGATGACCCTTTTAACATCAATCGTCATGGCAGAGTCAGGGAATCGTACAGCTAAGCGTAAATACGAAGATGAGTGCAGAACATTTTTATCTGAATGGGAGGATTTATATTTTTTTGTTGAAAGAAATGGAAAACCATTCTGCTTGATATGCCAGACTTCGTTGTCGCATTTCAAGGCTTCAAATCTCGAGCGCCATTTCACCTCTCTCCATTCTGCCATAGCCCGGGAATTTCCCAAAGGCAATGATTTTCGCAAGCACAAGGTAAAGACACTGAAAGGTCAGGCAGAAAAGCAAAGTCTGCTTTTCCGAATATTTACTAACCATTCAGAGACGGTCACATTAGCATCATATCAGCTAGCATGGAACATTGCTCGTGCAAAAAAGCCATACCTTGAAGGAGAATGTGTTAAAAAGTGCCTCAGTGATGCGGTTGCTATTCTTTGTCCCGAAAATGAAAATCTGAAACGTTCAGTAAAGGACCTTCAACTGTCACGACACACTGTTGAACAGAGAACATCGGACATTGTTCATCGGACAATTCAGTAGAAACACATTTATTATCAGATCTTCAGAAGTGCCAGTATTTTAGCATTGCGTTGGATGAGTCTTGCAATGTTCAAGACAAGCCACAATTGGCAATATTTGTACAGTTTGTGTCAGAAGACTGCACAATTAAGGAAGAGCTGCTTGACATTGTGCTGCTGAAAGACAGAACTCGTGGCATCTATCTGAAAGAGACACTGATGACTGTTGTTGAGAAAGCAAATCTGCAATTATCAAAACTAACAGCAATAGTCACGGACGGAGCTCCAGCCATGCTGGGATCCGAGAAAGGTCTTGTAGGGCTGTGTAAAGCTGATGACCGTTTTCCAGAATTTTGGACTTTTCACTGTATTATCCATCAAGAGCAATTGGTGTCTGAAAAGCTGAACTTAGACCACATCATGAAACCTGTGCTGGAAATTGTCAATTTTATACGCACACATGCTCTCAATCACAGACAGTTCAAAAATCTCATTGATGAACTTGATGAAGATCTTCCATCTGATCTGCTTCTTTACTGTGCCGTGAGATGGCTTTCAAGAGGAAATGTGCTTTCTCGTTTCTTTGAGCTTTTGAATCCAGTGAAGCTGTTCCTCGCAGAGAAACATAAGGACTATCCTGCGCTACATGATCCCCAGTGGATTTCAGATTTGGCTTTTTTGGTCAATGTGCTGCATTATCTGAATGGACTGAATGTGGATCTGCAAGGGAAGTTAAAGATGCTGCCTGACCTGGTGCAGAGTGTTTTTGCATTTGTCAACAAACTCAAGCTGTTAAAGACATCTACAAAAGAGAGACTTCACACATTTTCCAACCTTGTTGAAGGCAAGTGGACAAGAAGCAGAGGTTGTAAAAGGGAGTACTGCACGATATGCTACACTGCATGAAAATCTTGAGCAAAGTTTTGAGGACAGATTCTCCAGCCTACAACAAAAAAGACCACAGATTATATTTCTGATCAACCCATTCACTGCTGAATCAGACTGTTTAAAAGTCCCTTTAGTGGAAGATGAAGCAGCATCTCAGCTTGAAATGATCGAACTTTCTGAGGATGACAGACTTTAAAGTGTTCTGAGGGAAGGAACCGTGGAGTTTTGGAAGATTGTGCCCATTGAGAGATATCCCAATGTCAAACAGGCTGCACTGAAACTATTGTCAATGTTTGGGTCAACTTATGTCTGTGAATCACTTTTTTCGACACTGAAACAAGTGAAATCAAAGCATCGCTCTGTTCTTACTGACACACATGTGAAAGAGTTACTACGAGTAGCCACAACTGAATACGAGCCAAACCTGAAAAAGATTGTGGAAACCAAGGAATGTCAGGTGTCCCACTGAGTCAAGTAAAAGGAGGTAGGCTAATTTAAATCCATGAAAACTATTGTGTTATATAATTAGGTGTATAAGTTATTGTGACAGATATACTGTTGTTTGCACATCTGTTGTGTGGCTCTTTGCAGTGATAAAGTTTTTTTTTTTGGCTCATCATGCCAAACAGGTTCGCCACCCCTGGACTAGATATTAAGTCTCCTCCACTCACCAGTTCATGTAAATAAGCATTCATATATTCATAAGAGGTAAAATGTAAATAAACACATCATAGCAAGGTGTTTTTGAATCTGAAAATAGTTCAAGTTTACATGAAAAGCATTTTTTCGACTGAGCCATCAGTCTGACTAATTTCAGATTATTTAGTTGTATGTAAACATAGCTAATAAGAAACTTTGAAAGTTTTAATTTTCATATTAACATTTATGTAATTAAAAAGGGTTATATACTGAAACTTATTTACTCAATCTATCTTCATAGATCCTCCAGAATCAGTGCTTATAATTCCTGACAGTGAATCAAATACTAAAGAATACCAGTGTATAGTGGATAGCAACCCAGAACCATCCAGCTACACCTGGATGAGGTAAAGAGAACATGTTTTGTAACACAGTTCTTTTTTGAGGTTTGTACAGCCAGTGGAATAATTGGAATAATTTTATAACATGCTTTGATTGGGGAAAAATATGTTTGTGTTGTTGTTTAAAATAAATCCTTTTACCTTTAAGTGTGGCCATTTACAGCATCAGCTTTTTAATCCGTCTTGTACCATAGATGTTCTGGGAACTATGGTCCACTAAAAGTGGGAACTAAACATCTTTTCCAACTTCAGAACTACACATAGTTATTCTTTAACATGGAAGTAAGTCTATCACTGAGACTTCTGGTTCATTAGCTGTTATAGGGAAATAACAATGTGCAATAAAGTGTAAAACTGTTTGCACTACAAACCAGTGTATTCATAATTAAGATAATACATTAAAATAACATGGTAACACACACCAATTTGCAATATCAAGCAGAAAACAAGCTGTTTTGTACAGCTAAAAATAGCTGGACGTGGATGAGACCAGAAGCCAGACCCATAAATTTACAATGGCCATGCCCGCTCTTACGGGAAGAAAAAGGTGGATAAAGGATTTTAGACAGAATCTGTGCCAATATCACAGACCATAACTATGTCAGCATTACTTGGCCACTGAATGTAGTTTGGGCTTCTCCTCAATGCATCCTATAAATAAAAAGTGGCTTAAAGGAACCGTGTGTAGGATTGTGGCCAAAACTGGTACTGCAATCACTTTCAAAATACTGTAGAAGGGCGTATCCCCTCCCCCTCCCCCCTGACTCGAGGTTGCCAGCTAAGCTGCAGGATTCCGCAGGAACGTAGGCTGCTACAAGGAGCTTCCAATGGCAAGTGACGAGTCCTACACAATAAGTTTTTTTTTCTTCTGTTACTTATGTTTATGCTTCCCGAGAGATGTTTTGCGAAGTAATTATGTGTCGCAAAAATTTACTAAAGGCGATTAGCCAAATATTTCGTAAAGATGTACTGTAATACCACATTTCAGTCAGAACATAGATTGTTTTCATACCGTGCTAGTGGTGCGATATAAAGCTTTTTATGAACGCATTTAGCACAGGCGACCGTGGAAAATACACTGTGTACGGAAGCACGGGGCTTTTAGCCTATACCAACAAAATTCTTCTCCGTTTTCAGCCGTCTCCATCTGTCAAAGGCATCTCCTATACAAATCCTTGTTTTATTTCGGACTTTGTCACGACGTACTTCGGATTCATAACGAGGTCTTTTAGGTTTCGTAACTTATACATGTTTTATCCGACACGTTCGTAGCTGCAGCTGTAACTAGAGCAGAGCTGCCAACCCGGATGACAAAACTCTACTGACTTCGTGATTGGTAGATAGCTGGAGGGTGGCGCCTCAGACCAAAACACAACATGACAACATCAACATCAGTTGAGGGCTGCAACTTTCACTTTTAAATGATAATATCCTGGCCGGACCACTGTTGTCAGTGATATAAGTATTTGAAATGAACATGATTTCTTAATGTCTAGTGACATGTCAGGGCCATTTTATGATTAACTGAAATAAATTTCTTACATACGGTTCCTTTAAGTGTCAAAATAATATTTGGGCCACTGTACATGTTTGTGTACTGTCACATTCTTTCAGCAATTACCAGACAATATTTATTGAACTATCATGTCTTTATTTTAACAGAGTGAATAAAAGTACTCCCTATTATGAGGGCAACAGGCTTCCTGTCCCAAACCTGTCCCCTGACTTTAATGGCTTGTACATCTGTAATGCTTTAAACCAGTATGGAAGCTTATCAGGTTCTCTGCAAGTGATTGTTCATACTGGTGAGCCATTCATTCATTCTTCTATACATCTATTCATCCAGTATGAATTGCCCATAGACATGTTATTATCCACACAACATGTAGATTTAATTTATTAATTCATATCTGTTATTCGTCATGTATTTTAGTTTTTTCTGCTTCAAAATTCAGTGTTTAATTCAGTGTTACTTGCCATTTCTTTGTAATCACATCAAACATTTTAAATCGCTTGTCTCCTCCCTTCTTTTCTAGAAACCTCTGTCTTTTGGGTTCTGTTTGGTTTCTTCGGTTTTGTTGCTGCTACTACTTTTGTAGTATTATTAATTAAATTGAAACTGTGAGTATGTACACTTTTGTTTGTTTGAAGTTTTAGTGAGTTTGTTTTGGTTAAATAAGCAACAAGCAAATTGTTTGACAGTCACATCTGATCAAATTATTTTTGATGGAAGATATTTTTGATGAAATCCGAGAGTGACCACACTTGCTTTTTTTACAGGAAACATCCTGGCCAGGATTTGTACTGTATATTACCTAAAATATCCAGACTTGGCTATTTGCGCTGCGCAGACTGATTGTTGTATGACATCTGTGACAGCTATAGAGAACAGACGGTTCCTTGTGCTTCCGAAACGGTCTCGCAGCACTTTGATGTCATACAATGATCAGTCTGCACAGCGCGCTTTAGGTAGAATGAACAAACGAAAAAACAAATACACTCAATATGCATGCATATTTGCACTGCTTTGACTGTTCTCTGTAGATCCCACCTTCTCACATGACATGATTGATATTATGTAATACACCTCTGCAGTATACTGCCTCTACTTTAGTGTATTGCAGTGTTTTTTGTTATTTTTAATCCATTATACACTGTAGGGCTGCAACGATAATCGCACGATGTCGTGAGGCGCGTTTAGTCAATGAAGCCGGTACTTTGATTAGTAGTAAAGCTCCATCACGTGCGTTCAGCTGGAGCGGTAAGTAATACACAGAGCCGTAAAGCACTGACAAGCTACGCCAAAATCGCGCGATCATTACCGGCTTCATTGACTAAACGCGCCTCACGACATCGTGCGATTAATCGTTGCAGCCCTAATACACTGTGTGCATAATTATTAGGCATGTTGATATTCTGGTCATATTTTTTTTCCAAACACATTTTACCAATTCCAAACCACATCAGTCTTAATAACTACTGTTAATTTTGTATTTAATCATTTATATGTGATATATAATTGTCCATGAAGGCTGGAAGTGAAAAACACTTATATATTCAGGTGTGCAGAATTATTAGGCATGTTTTCTTTTACACATACATAAGCCAAAAAAGAGATTTAACCCAGACTGAAAAGTCAAAAATTATTAAATTCCAATGAGAAGAATGCAATACTAATGCAATACTAGAATTCGCAAAGTTAAGGCTTGACCATTGGACAGAGAAATGCTCGTCGGGTCAGCACGGTGAGAAAAAAACAGTGGAGAAGAAAAGACGCATGCTAACTGCAAAAGAATTAGGAATTAAGGTGAAGAATTAGGTGTGACACCATCAGGAACCATTTAGTCTCTAGCGCCACCATTTTCCAGAACTGCAACCTACCTGGAGTCTTCAGAAGTACAATGTGTCAGGTTCTCAGAGACTTTGCTTGGTAAAAAATCCTAAACACTGACCCTGACTTAATAAGAATAACAAGCTGACGTGTTGTGAAATACATGAAGACAGTTTTTTTATAGGCTTTATAGACTAAGTTGAGAGTGACTTTTGAAGGACAAGCATCACATTCTCTTGTACCTCTGATTCAAGAATTTATCTTCCAGAATCTGGCAGTACATTTTGGGAGTTCATGTTTAGTCTCCTATCCTGAAAAATCTGACTTGCAGAGATGGACTAAAATGAACTCCCAAAACTTACTGCCAGATTTTGGAAGATAAATTCTTGAATCAGAGGTACAAGAGGATGTGATGCTTGTCCTTCAAGAGTCACTCTCAACTTATCTGTCTATAAAGCCTATAAAAAAACTGTCTTCATGTATTTCACAACACGTCAGCTTGTTATTCTTATTAAGTCAGGGTCAATGTTTAGGATTTTTTACCAAGCAAAGTCTCTGAGAACCTGACACATTGCACTTCTGAAGACTCCAGGTAGGTTGCAGTTCTGGAAAATGGTGGCACTGGAGACTAAATGGTTCCTGATGGTGTCACACCTAATTCTTCACCTTAATTCCTAATTCTTTTGCAGTTAACATGCATCTTTTCTTCACTCAAAAAAAAAAGTTGTTGAATGAACGTAACTAAATTATGGAAAACTTTTCCATCCAATTGAATTGCGTTTTTCTAACAAAATCTAACCAGTTTGAAATGATTTGTTGTAATCTTGTTATATGAACATAAATTTATTTAATCAAAACAAAAAACTAAAATTTGGTCATTCCTACTTGATAATGTTTTGCCATGCCTAATAGAGAAATTCTGGTCAGATTAACTACATTTAATTTCACCATGCATAATGAATAAAATATTGCCATATTAACTGCATTCAATTTTGTCAGAATGTCAACTACACAAATTTTTGTCCTGCTTACAAGACATAATTATACCTACATAACATAACAAATGAGACACTTTAAATGAAGTTTCAGTAAATTAAAAACTCTTTTTTCATAATAACAAAGTGTACATTTATAGTCTGCTGTAAATAAAATATGAACAAGTCAATATATTTTGGAAAAATCTGTATTTAACTCAAACAAAATATATAATAAGCAGTAACCTCTGCTCAAACTAATGAGCAAAAAAGAAAAACAATTTCACTTCAAAGTGCAAAATATCAATGCAAAATATATAGTGCCAGTACAAAAGCACAACAATCCACAAAATAATCAAATCAAACGAAAAAATATAATAGGCAGTAACCTCTGCTCAAACTAATGAGCAAAAAAGAAATCAACAATTTCACTTCAAAGTGCAAACTATCAAGTGCAAAATATGTAGTGCCAGTACAAAAGCACAACAATCCACTAAATAAATCAAATCAAACTAAAAATATAACAAGCAGTAACCTCTGCTCAAATTAAAGAGCAAACAAGAAATAACAATAAACAATTTCACTTCAAAGTGCAAAATATCAAGTGCAAAATATCTAGTGCCAGTACAAAAGCACAACAATCCACAAAATAAATACAAAGGGATCCTTAATTTCCATGAGTCTTAGGTGAAGAGTTTGGTCTTCAAGGATTGAGCTTTGTTATAAAATGTTTTCAATAAAACCAAAATGAAAAAATACCATAAAAATGAAAAATAAAATGTCCTCTTCTTGAAAAAGAATGTGCAAAGTGAAATTCAAGAGTGAGAAATCCCATACAGCACGAACACAAAGGGATCCTTAATTTCCATGAGTCTTAGGTGAAGAGTTTGGTCTTCAAGGATTGAGCCTTGTTATAAAATGTTTTCAATAAAACCAAAATGAAGAAATACAATAAAATTGAAAAATAAAATGTCCTCTTCTTGAAAAAGAATGTGCAAAGTGAAATTCAAGAGTGAGAAATCACATACAGCACGAACACAAAGGGATCCTTAATTTCCATGAGTCTTAGGTGAAGAGTTTGGTCTTCAAGGATTGAGCTTTGTTAGAGAGTTTTTTAGAGTCAAGCTCCAGAATGATTTTCTGCAGCACCTCAAATGTGTAACGGAGCTCTTGTGGATATGTAAGATTCAAAGAGTATATAAGGCCAACTAGCATGGCCGTACCCAATGCTACATTACCCAATCCAGAAAGTGCCTCCACACCTTCCAGCACAATGCCTACATCTTCTGGGTCTTCTGTCGCATCTGCAGATTCATGCTTTATGACATAGATGCCCAATGTGGTCTTCTTAATGTCTGCCTCGGTGCTCTCCTCTGAGTCCTTTGGGGAAGAAAAAGTAAACACAATTAATGTTACACAAGACAGGGCTCTAGAGTGCGACCAATTTGGTTGCACGTGTGACCTAATTTCTCAATGGTGCGACTAAAAAAAATCTAAAGTTGCACCGGTGCGACCAGCCGTTCGAGGGGGAAAAAAAAAAACGAAACTCCGTGACTCTTAAAAGTTGTATCAGCGATTTCAAGCCTGAAACATAAAGTGTCAGATTCAGCTGACCTTTCTTCACGATCCGCTCGCTGCCTGCCCCATAAATCGGCTGTGAAAAAAACGCGTCTCTATGGTCAGCCTAGGGTCCGAGATATGCCACAAAAAACAATCGGTGCAAACCAACCTTTCCACAGAAAAACAAACAGTGTTCAACCAATCACCGTCAGAGGGTTGGTGTTGTGGACTTTCGCTCTGCCTCCCACACATCCCTGCACCAGTACGAAAGTCCACAACACCAACCCCCTGGCAGTGATTGGTTGAACACTGTTTGTTTTTCTGTGGAAAGGTTGGTAGCACCGATTGTTTTTTTGGCGTAAACCCGACGTACAGCAATGATGTCGCGTGCGCCCAATTTATAGGAGTCATGTTCTTGTGAGACTGAAAAGTTGCATATATATTTGTCTCAAAGCTACAACCAATAAATACACACTGGACTGTCTCATTACTCCGTAAATGTGTATTATGATGCAGGAAAAATTCCCTTTCAGATGCAAGATCACTACATGTACATACAGGGCAAGTAAACGTTGACAAAGGGATTTGTTCTTGTGACGTATGCGTTTTGTGGACTCTACTTAAATGTATACAAAGGCTATTCCATGTTTTAAAGGTACACTGACAAGTCAAATATGGACATGGATAACGCCTGCTACAAGTATAATGTCTGTGCTTTAGTCTGTAATGTTTAAGCAAACCAGTCCTACTGGATTCCACAGCAGTACACTGTTTACACTTCCACATGCACTGTAGGACAAAAATAAAAAAAATAATTGGGGAGGGGTTAAGAATTTCTGGACCATTATTACATAATGAATTTGCACCTACCTCTAGTCAGTTCCAATAAAAGCAATTCCAATACTTGATAAAATAACAGTGTACTAAAACCTAAAAAAAAAAAAACAGGACAGAAGTTATAACCAAGCCTAAATATAAAAGAATAATTTAAAAATATATTTAAAAAAAAATAAATATAAAAAAGAAATTTCCTGTATAACTGCTTTTTGAACAATAATGTTACATCTGTGCAACATGTCCTGAATGTTATTAATCGAGAGGGGCACCGATGCAAATGTATGCAAAAAAATAAATTCTGCTAAAATGTATAGACTATAGTGGCTGGCACACGACTAACATGCTCTAATATTAAATAAAGAATTTGAACTTACCTGTAGTCACTTAAAAACAGTTCCAATACTTTGATGAGTGTCTACTACAATCTAAAACAAAATCACAACAGGAAAGAAGTTTTAACCAAATCAAAAACCTTGCACACATGCAAAAGTTTGTACAAATAACAGTCTGGTTGTGGAAAAAATATATCCTAAAACATTTAAATGTACAACTTAATATAAATATTAAATGTGTTTTAAGAGTGTAATATTAAAAGAGTGTATTTCTGACACCATGCTATAACTTAAGAGTGAGGAACATCAGCTTCCTGCTAATGTAACGACATGATTATGAAATTTGGTTTATAATTATTAAAACACAGATTGTGCGGTATATGAAGCATTTAAACGCCATATAATTTATGTACAAAGAAATACAAAGGAAAAAGTTATCTGGTACAGATTAGTAAGCACAGTGTACAGGCCGTCCATTTCATCAGAATCATTACGGTCGATTATTCCTTTTGACAACCTAGTAACATTTATGTCGGTCGACAGAACATGCAAACGCTTGGAGAAACGTCACGTTTTTACCTTGCAGAGACCGGTAGACACCACAGCTCATTCCCATGTTTTGCATCAGTATACCGGAGAGTTTTAAAAAGACTTTTTAAACCCGTTTCTGCGCAAAATGACTAAAATAATTAGTACTGCGATCTAAATGAGATTATTTCTTAACACTGGCCCAACAATGAAATCGCATTTTGATACTGTCCTTGCAACTCGGGTCTCCGAGGTTATTTGCCCCGCGCAGCTTGAAAAAAGCCCGAGAGTGGAAAGGTTACCAATGAACGCGCTACAGGTGGCTAATCTACTGCCCGTTTTATTTTTGTTTTTTAATTATTTTGACATCGATGAGCGATAAGATGTATACGGTTGAAGGAGACCTCGAATATATGAATATGTCTAAACTTTCAATCATCCTAACAGCAGCTGAATGCAGAGTATAGTATCAGATTAAAATTGAGGGGACAATTTGGCCATTTCTAATTATCGGGGGGTGGTGCTTACGACCCTGGTTCGTTCATTAATTAACAGTAAATTTACTGAAAATATTGATGGGTTTTGTGTCCTCTTTGTTCCTATTGCACATTGTAGTTTACCATGCTATGTTACGCTGTTAGTCAAAATGGATGATTAAACATTAATAGCTGCAACCTAAAGCCTAACGTCAATTATTATTAAACACACTCTAAGTTAGCTATTTTCACACAATTCTTGAATAACATTATTTTCTGACATGCAGCATGAAATTAATATTCTTATTTTAAGTTAATTTGTTCATTAAGTACATGGATGGTGATAGATTAAAACAGTAACACTTACCTCACATGTTCTTTTGGCGCTGAACAGTGCTTCTTCATCCGTTTCGGCTGACGACGTACATCCGGTTATGATTAACGAAAAATGTTCATGTTGACTCAACTAGAAAAAAATTTGTAAACCTATTTTTCTCTAAATTATGTTGACTAAATTAAATTCAATTAAGCTCAAATGATTTTAATCAATATTTAAGTCATATCTTCTCATTTTAATTACTTAAATTGAACAAACAACAAAAATTAGTTTTTTGAGTGTTCTCCACTGTTTTTTTCTCACCGTGCTGACCCGACGAGCATTTCTCTGTCCAATGGTCATGCCTTAACTTTGCGAATTCTAGTATTGCATTAGTATTGCATTCTTCTCATTGGAATTTAATAATTTTTGACTTTTCAGTCTGGGTTAAATCTTTTTTTTGGCTTATGTATGTGTAAAAGAAAACATGCCTAATAATTCTGCACACCTGAATATAAGGAGTTTTTCACTTCCAGCCTTCATGGACAGTTATATATCACATATAAATGATTAAATACAAAATTAACAGTAGTTATTAAGACTGATGTGGCTTGGAATTGGTAAAATGTGTTTGGAAAAAAAATATGACCAGAATATCAACATGCCTAATAATTATGCACACAGTGTACTGTACATTAATTATTTATTATTACCTGGCAGGTCAAATTCTTACTGTTGTTGTTATTATTATTATTATTATTATTATTATTATATTGTAGAAAAGAAAATGTTTTTGGGGGTTGTTCTAAAGCACTTTTACCACCCTTTGTTGGCTGGTGGTTTGTAGGAAAAGCGAGTGTGTCATAAGGGTGTGAGGTGTTTATTTATTGAATTTGGAAAATTCCCATCCTGTTAGACAATATGATCAAAAATATCCCCAAACAGACTTTTGAGTTTTTCGGTTGGTTAGTATGATGTATGTGGGAGGTGCAGGAGATTATTACATTGTGAAGAGAGCTAATTACTGACCAAATCTTGAGTGTATGGCAATTACATAGTGCATAGTAAATGTAATGAAAAAATAAAAAAATAATAAAAAATAATCAGTTTTTTGAAAATCAATTAATTTGGACTGTGTGATGTCATTAATGACAGTTCTGTATTGTTAAACTAACATACCCATGCACTCCTTTACAGACGAGATGTGAAGTCGGACTATAGTATTTATAGACTATTATAGTTTTTATTAATATTTTAAATTGGCTTCCCCCCTTCACTTTATTTTTTAGTTTAGGCTTATTTTTTGCTATTGACATTTTATTTTTTCCCTTTATTTTTCTTTCTCTTTTTTCCCCCATTTTCTTTAAATTACTATTTAAGTTGAATCTATTTTTATTTTCGATTTAGTTCAGTATAAGCATTTATTTATTTCCATTTAGTAATTTTAGTGCTTCAGCTTATTCCAGTGTGTTTGGCTAACAAGATTTCAAATTTTTCATCTAATATTTCTGTTTTGCAAAAATTGTTTAAGTTCACAATAAAAATCCTGCCATTAGATTACAAACACTGATAAAATATTCACCTTTGTAAGTGTTGTGCTGTATCTAATCAGAGGGGATTTGTAAATGCATTGATGAAACATGCTGAATAACAATATAAAAAAGATGTCAATGAAAATGAGACAAATATGTTACCTGTGCACCTACTGGTGCACATGATTTTACCTACCCATTAGAAAAAAAAAAAGTAAAATATTTTGTCACACACTGCCGGCCAAATAACATATTTCCTTTCTTTCTTTAAAAAACTGATTTTGTTTTTATAAGGTTGATAGACTTTACAATTTTGAGAGTGCTCCTGTCCAACAGGACATGGTTGTAATGGGTATGACTCTTTGAATTGTATTGTTTTTATTGCAGATTTTGTAGAACCCCTGTTGAAGACATGAATGTACATGGAAGTACGAAGAACTTAGAATCCTTCAGAAGTGAATGTTAACTACAAAGAGAAAACTACATGTCTATTTTTCTACTGTTTATACTGTATTCCATGCTCTAATTTGAAGAGTCTTCATAAAGTGGTGAGTGTGAGGTATAGTTTAATACATCCTACATATACCAACACTAATGCTGTTTCTATTTGCTCTTATTTTGTATAGCACAAGATGTATAAAAAGATGCAAGTCACTGTGCTCATATTTTTATCAGTAATTAAATTTCCAAAAGTAAAAACATCAGAAAACATCAAAAACAACAGTCAGTCACATATGACGTTACATTAACTGACATATCCCTATTAAAAGTGCCAAAACATTTGTATTGCACTGGTGAAGCATGCCTAATCTGTATAGAGAAGGATGCTGTGGAGACCATATCTTGCCAAAAAAGAAAAGTAGCATGCAGAAAACATACATATGGACTTACCAATAAGACAGTGCTGCATAAGGAAAGAAATCTCTACAGTATGTCCTATCAGAGGAGGGATAGAACTACACACAGAGACTGGACAGAAGTAGTTGTATCATATAAAAGACATGGGTTTACCATCAGGCAAACCATACCATACAACAGGGGTCAGAAATCTTTTGGGCATCTGAGGGAAGAGAATATGAATATTTTTTTAAATAAAAAGTAGGTGGAAAAAAGGCTAAATTAGAGTTAAATTGCATGCACTTATTTTGAAAATGTCTTTATGGTTCTACAACTACATTTGAAATACAGTGGAACAACATTTTGCATTCATTTCATGAAGCATTAGGAAAAATAAAGTAAAAAATGGGTTATTTTACTCTATAATAATCTTAGGTCAATAAAAGATGTTCTACATTAAATGTGTAAATTTGCATTTGTCCCCTCCCTCTGCAATACCACTACGGTGCTCTTGAGAAAGACCCTTAACAGGTGTGTAACTGTGTGAACGGGACATTTCTGATAAAGTCAGGAGCTCTTTTAAATAAATAGCAGAACAAGAGATTTTTGTTTTGTTTAAAATGACCCCTCATATTGAAGTTGGCCATTAAGGCATTTGACATGATTCTGTGAAATAAATTATTCAGTATTACTTCAGCTCAGAAAAATGTCCACGTAAGGTCAATATATTAAAAATTAACAATAATGTGCAGCATGGCACTTGCGTGCAGTGTTAAAACATACACTTTCACAACCACTCATCTATCATGTATCAACTGCTCTGAACTATGTGACACAGGTAATGACTGTGATTCATGGCTTACACTGACGTGTATGTTTTGATTTCTTGTTTTCAGTCTGGCTGACTGAGTCAGTGTGGACATCTTAAAACTTCTCAACAACAAAACAGGCATGTATTTAAGGAGATAAAATGGTGTGACAGATATATACCCAGATGAAAAGGAAATATATTTAAATAGTGTATTTTTGGGCATACCTAATATATTTAAATTACACTGTACTAAATGCATGTATTATTTTGAAACAACTTAAAGTATATTAAGTGTATTTCAAGATATGCTTAAGATTAAATTTTAAGTTATTTGCAATATATTGTGTTAAAATGGAACCACTTCAAGTACATTTAGTGCAATTTGATTGTATTTCTTTTTAATCCATTTTAAATATACTTTTAATACTTCTTTTAATGTGCTTCAAGAATACTTAAATAGCATTTCAGCTCTTTAGAAATGCATTAGCATTACACTACTAGTTTATTATAATGCATTTTTTTAAATATTCAAAATGGTATAAAAGGTGCAAAAATCATTACATTTAAATGCTAACACACACACACATGTACACAAGCTTTGAAATTAGAAAACTTTAATATAATGTTGTGTACATTACAAAATAAATTAGAGTAATTTAAATAAGGGGACAAATAAAAAGTACAGCAGCATATGTATCTTGACCAAAATACATAATAATAACTGAAAGATCAGTGAAATGCTACAGAAATACTATTTTTTATCAATTTGTAGAACTTTTCAGTAATACCTGTATTGTTGGTAAATACACTACAATTATTACCTTATTCAATAAATAAACATCAAAATGCCATTTTCGTTGCAAAAAAATACAGAAAAACAGTGCAGAAGTGCATTTTTCACAAACTTAAGCCTGCAAATGGCTGAACCAAACAAGACAGAACAGTTTAAATGTTGCATCTTTATCTTCAAGTGGAGGGTTACTTCTTTGAGTACAACTTGCTTTTTCTGCAACTGAAGGCTTGCATTTCAGACACTGTAGTATTTGTAGACTGCTTTATCACAGGGCCTGTGAAAGGGAAAATGAATTTATATAAAATTAACTAATGATTAACAGTTTTGCATCCATGATTTAATATATGTATTATATTTTGCAAAGATATGCATTAGAATTTGTTGACTTCTCAATTTACCTTTCAAAGCTTTGACTCTTTTCTCATCAAGCTTGACATGACATTTTTATCCTCTTGTCTGTTGTCACTATACACCACTCTGAGTTACATGAACATAAACAGACGTGAAAATTAGAAGTCGTGCAAAATGACGTAAGCCAGGAATACCATAACAAGTGCGCTGCACTGCAGCTTTACCAAAAAATGAATGACTCAAAGGAAGCACAGAAAGTAGCTACTTGGAACGGACACTTTGCTAACATTTTCCTTCCGAGACTGACCGAATCATCCTCTGTTAGGCCTGATTCAAAAATCTATACAGCGGTGATGTGACAATAAAACAAACTTACAAACATACATCTCTCACTCACCTGAGAGATGTATGTTCCTCCGATGAAAGTAGATTCACCAACACTGTTCATGTTTCAACTGTTCACCGCATTTAGTTAATTGCAAATGAATCAATCAATCCATATGAATTGAGTGGTTTTCTCCAAGTCCTCTGAAGAGATCGCACTATAATTTAAGTGCAGGCTGAGAAACAGTAGGGGGAACGGAGGATGAGCATGCTGATGGCTGTTGTCGTGAGATGGTCAGAAGTAGGTTTGGGTTGTCAGACCAGGCTTTTAATGTACGTTCGTATGCAGTTTTCCCTACAGCTCGCATGCCAGTGTGTATTCCTCTGTGTGCCATAGGTTGCCAACCCCTGCCGTAGAAGACTAAACATATGGGATTACCTGTAAGAGAATCATTACATATGGGGCATCTAGGTCAGTACAGAGGCTGACCAAATGGGCATGCAGGCACAAGCACTAAGCCTAGCGTCAGACCCCTCTGCCGAGTTTGACAGCCAGAGGGTGCTGTCAGAAAACGCAAGCAGAAATGTAGGGCCGGAAAAGCATCTTTTAAAAAATGCAGGGAACAGTGCTACCCACTGAGCCACTGTGTTGCACTGTTAATGGCTAATTGTTAAGCTGATAATAAAAACTGTAATTTGTTAATAGTGAAATAGACTTAGAGATATTTGCCATTTTAACATGACAAAATGTCTTTAGGGATATCTATTAAAGCAATATTAACGTGAAAATATCAAATACCTTAATGAATATTCAGTAGATTGGGTTTTTGTCAAGGAAGTCAGGGTAATGCTAATTTCCAAGTTAGCCTACAAAATTACACCTACAACACCACAAAGACAAAAAACAAACCACTGGACACATTCATTAACAGTATTTATTATGCCCCATTAAAGGGATATGTCACCCAAAAATTAAAATTCTGTCATTGTTTACTCACCCCATTTGTTCATCTTCAGAACAAAAATTGAGATACTTTTTATGAAATCTGAAAGATTTCTGACACTGCATAGATAGCAACGCAACTACTATGGTCAAAGCACAGAAACATAGTGAGGACATTATAATAATACATTATAACACTAAAACGAGAAACGTATTCTCATAGCTTCTTCTTTCTGAAATTACAGCTGAACCAGTGATGTCACATGAACTATTTTAACAATGTCCTTACAACCTTTCTGTGCCTTGACCAAGGTAGTTCCCTTGCTGTCTATAGAGGGTCATAAAGCTCTCGGATTTTATCAAAAACATCTTAATTTGTGTTTCTGATCATTTCTGTCATTCATCTTCATTTCTGAAGATAAATGAGGATCTTAATTTTTTGGAACGACATGAGGGTGGGAAATTAATGACAGAATTTAAATTTCTGGGTGAACTGTCCCTTTAAGGTTTCAGTGTTTACTAATGTATCTTATGCATTTCGATGTAAAGGCGGTGCATGGCATGATAAATGCTAGGTGGCGGTAGGCAGACTGTCTCAGAATCCTCTGGCTCAGATACGTTTAAGCAGTTGTCAAATTTAAAGAGGTGTCACAATTTCAGATTTTTTCCATTTCAGATTTTTTCAGAGAGAGTTGGCCAAAACATACCCCTACATCAGAGATGTTATCATCCAGCTAGGGCTTCCTTGTCTTTTGTCGAATGGTTGGTCCTGTATGAGGACATGATTATCATTCCTGAGTCAGTGAGTGAGAATGTGTTAAGTTGAATTCATGAAGGGAATCAGGGTCTCACCATTATGTCAGTTTGGTGGCCTGGAAAAGGTACAGTTGGAGGATTTCAATGTGCACCTTTTGTACAGCCCACAAAACCCACACCAAGGAACAACCTTTTAATCACTACCGCCTTGCCTGCTGTGCCCTTTGGCAAAATTACAGTAAATCTTTGTGACCTGAATGGTTTAACTTAGTAGTTGTCCACTACTACTTGTGTGACACTGAAATGGCTCACTTTCAGACACAATCCATGCGTCTAATTTTTCAGCAGAATGAAGTACATGTTTGTAAGATGGGGTACTGCTAGGGAGCTTGTGTCTGATAATGCACCTGTTTACCTCCTCTGAATTTCAGCAGTTCAGAACAGACTGGACTACCCCCAACTAAAAAAATTTCTAGTCAACTAATAGTTGTTTATTTAAGCCATTATGCCATTAAGCTTGCCACAAATCCCTGGTCAAAGAATTGACTATAAATCTGTTAGAAATGTCTCGATTTTTCTTTTTTGGTTCACGGGCAGAAAACAAATAAACAAATTCTTAATTCGCTTTCCACATGTTTCCACATTTCCACATGTTTCCAACAGTTTATCAACCAAATCTGTACCTGTGAACGGGTTTCACAGAAATATTTAAGGATTTAGGTTATGAATGTGCACAGCCTAGAGTAGGATTTAAAGGGGTTATAGATTATGATTTCACCTTTTTAAATTTAGTTAGTGTGTAATATGGCTGTTCAAGTATAAACAACATCTGCTCAGTTAGGACACGCAAAGTTCAATGCAAATGGAAAACTCTGTCTTTTACAGAATTTGATTTTAAAGGCCTACAACAAACGGCTGGTAGGAACTACAACGAGCTACTTCCTAGGTTAGTGACAGCACAAACCCTGAAATTTACATCAACCCTGCCCCCGGGAACATGCAACTCGCTGTCCAGCAGCTCTTACAACAAAGTCAGCACATTGTTACATGTTACAAGAAACCGGATCCAGGCTTCGTGCTGAACACCAGTCACAGAAGACTGACAATTTAAGGGTGTAAAGGTGTCTTGTAGACAGTGGTCTAGCCTCTAAAATGGTGTTGCTTATTTTCCCTGGGAGCTGCATAGGCTGTAATCGAGGCTCCAGACATAAAGGCTTCAGACTTCTGGCTGGGGGTGCCAAATCATGCATTTCATCTGCGAGAGAAGATCCTTAATATTTTCCACCATGGGGCTGCTGCTGACAGCTGCACTGACTTAGGGAACTATGTCTGGTTCCTCCAGAGTGGGGCAACTAGGAGGACTGATCATTTGACTTCCCTGACCTGCTTAATGACCTGAGGAAGCAGTTCCAGAGCCTACCCCAGAGGAAGCAGTTCTAGAGCCCACTCTTGAGGAGGCTGTCCCAGCTCCAGACTTTACAACTCCAGAATCTCTAGCCATCACGGGTACCACAGGTGCTTGTATTGAGCAACCTGGTCTCCTTGTCTCTGTCACAGAGGTCTCTACAGAGCCACCCGATTTCACTGCTGCTACCATAGTCAAGAAGGCCATCTTCGCCTTTCTCCTCATGACTGTTCTATGAACATGGGCCACTTCAAAGTTTGCTCCATCATTCCAGGGGCCTGCTTCAGAGTCCACTCCAAAGCCTGCTCCAGTCCAGGAGCCCTTCAGAGTCCACTTAAGAGCCTGCTCCAGTCCAGTAGCCCTCAAAGTTGCTCTTAAGCCCCCTCCATTACGCAGACAAATGAGGTGTACAACAGATGGGCCCTTCGCAGCCTACCCTTTCCCAGAATCAATTAACATATTCTACATTCCTAATCCTACCCAATACCTGAACTTAACAACTACCTTACTAACTATTAATAAGCATCAAATTAGGAGTTTATTGAGGCAAAAGCCATAGTTAATGGTTTGGTAATAGCGAGAACTGGACCTTAAAATAAAGCGTGACCAATAAATTAAATTAAATTAAATCACAGCAACAATTCAAATCAAACCAGGGTCATTCCATGTCAAATCAACCAAATTTCAGAAACTTCCCCAGCTCAAATTTTGGATTTTGCAAATATTTTTTCTAAAGAAGGATAAACCATGTATAGTAATGAAATCCAAAATATTAAATGTCATGGATGAGAATTTACTGAGTAATCCACTATTTTGTAGAGGGGGGTCAAATGCCAATTTTCACCTGAGATTCAGCGCCAAATTACATAGGGTTAATCAGGGTTGATCATCATTTTTAAGGCCCTATATGGTTAAATTCCAGAGATATTGAGATCTCAGTGCAACTCCATGTCCAAATTTAGTATCCTACCCATGTTAAATAAAAAAACAAACAAACAATAAAACAAACAAACAAAAAAAAAAAAACGAATGTGGTCTTGTGTTTAACTGTGTTCAAATATGCAAATAATAACAGTAACCAAAGGATTAGGAATGTACTGTGTGACACATCAGACTATGAATGACCAGGATTAACTGTGAACTTTAGGTAAAGTATGAACAATGTGAAATGCAAAATAAACCCAGGATCACTTTACTTAGGGTTTAGAATTACCCAGTATAAATTATTTCAAGTGTAAGAGGCCTTCAATGTTTGAGGTACTATCAGTGATTCTACCCAATATGCCCTTTAGCGGTAGATACTACTTCAATCTACAACTATGCTTAACATTTTATAGCAATAAAAAAGAAAAAGAAATTCTAATAATTAATCCAGCTGAGGTAAATCTTGGTTTATTAATGTGAATGCAATGTGTGGCGAAAGCAGCCACACTTCCCTATGAGGCATGGGAATATTTATGGCACTCAGACAGGTATGTTCCATGCAGTTGTACTGACAGAAGGAAATGAGATACATCTGTAGTTTCAACATTATTTGTTCTTAAGTCATTTTTGTCCCTTGTAATTTGGCTCTGAATCTCAGGTGAAAATTGGCATTTTGACCCCCCTCTACAAAATAGTGGATTACTCAGTAAATACTCATCCATGACATTTGATATTTTGTCTTTCATCACTATATGTCTATCTTTCTTCAGAAAAAAAAAAATATTAGCAAAATCAAAAAAAATTAGAGCCAGGGCCCTCTGGTTGAGTTGAGACAGAATGACACTCCATAAAACATTTCAACAAGCAAAACTTTTGTTTTATGGTCCATTCAGTTTTTGTCTTAGGCATCATAGCTTTACAGTTGTCTTACTTGCCTGTTACAATTAGTTATGGTAATATAGCAATATGTGATTCATATGCATCAGTCTTACGTGAATGAAACAGGTAAAGTTTATGTAAAAGTTCCCAGTGTTAAACAAACCCTGCTCAGTGTTCATGTGTTTCCACACTACAGAGTGTTCAAGTAGCATTGACACAGTGTTGGAGTTAAGGAGATAATTATGTCATGATTGACCAATAATGATGAACACCTGCTGTTTACAAGCAGAATCACTTGTACATTCACGTAAGTCTGATGCATATGAATCACATTAAGTTTATTGATTTGTTTATATTAAAACTATGTAATCTAAATGGATGGAAAATTTGTATGTAATTGAATTACATAAAGTTTAAGTTTAGGCTGCAACATTTTTTTGAGTGTAGATGCAAACAGTTTCCTGACCATCAGGGCTTTTGGTGGCTTAATGCAGACATGGCAGCCATTGATTGTTCCTGCAGATTTCAAGAAAGTTCTGTGTTTTTTTCAGCCCTGCAAAACCATGGCAAACTTCTGGGGTCTTTAGGAGATGAATTACTTAGTGGCGAATGGACAGTGGAACAAGAAATGTCAAAATCTGTCCAGCCAGAAAATGAATACCAGGGTCTTGATTGTGGCACCCTATCCATGTTACCGTTCACTTCTCAAAAGATCCAGCAGCACTATCAGGGCCTCCCTGCTCAGCCGAAAATCAGGCCCGTGTGTCAGCAAAAGAGAGCAGTTGTGGGTATTTTGACAGGCCCCCTAGTCTCTGCAGAACAAAAAGGGGGTGTTTCCAATTATTGGGCATTTTCAAACCGAGATACCGAGATAGCATTTTTTTTAACTATCCATTCCAAAGAGTTCAGAAGGGCTAAGGGGCCAGTTTGCATTCTTATTTTCTTTTTTCTTTTTGTTTTCTTGTGATCACAACTACTTTGTTATGTCTAGGTCAGTGGTTTTCAGCTCCGGTCCTGGGGAACCCACAGCCTGCGCACACAGCTATGTCTCTTTTATTTGTCACACTCAGTAAAATTCATGAAGATTTCTTCAAATGACCTCTGAATCAGGTCTGTTATAAGGAAGACATGAGAAGTGTTCAACTTGAAGCAGGAAATAAATGGTCATAAAAAGGTCAAAAGAAAGATCATTCAGCATAGTCTATGCCACAACCGTGGAGGCAGAAACATTTATTACGCAGCCATTTGCACTTAGTAGATTGGTTCATTCTAGTGTTTAATGTTGAGCACTCTAACCTTGAAGTTTTAGAAGGACTAGAAGGATGCAGCCTTATGTTTGAGAAGTACACGCAGGGCTTGTCCAAATGCCCACAATTGTGGTTTTTGCTCTTGACCACTTCTCTACTTACATGGCGTACTTGCTGTATTTGGCATGTGTTCAAGTGGGTGTGAAGACTAGCAATGTTTATAGAAGTGTGTACTTACAGTGTTGTAAACATGCTAATGTATACAGTTACAGAACTTTATTTTGATTTTCAATACTTTGCATTTTAAAATAAACTTCTAAATGTCTGTTTTGTAGTCTTTAGAACAGATGACACAATTTAGTAATTGTGGTGCTTCTAATTAAGTGATAAAAATCAGTTGTACAAATGTTGTACAAACACTCATCTGTGCACCAGTAAGATGTGCAACATTTTATGTTTCACTACCAAATTATAAGTAATATCTAATTATTAATAACATTTAACTTAAGCTGGAAAGGTTCAGAGCAGTAGTTGAGATGTAGATTTAGTGTGCATTAAGAACACTACGCTTCTTTGGGACAGTCTTGAGCACCTGCTTCCATGTGTGCGCTCTCAAGTGTCCAAGACCTCAAGTGTGGGTGGACCTGTTTATTCAAAAAACAATAACATACAACATGTTATCAACAAACAAATTAAAAATCAGAAAAGGAAAAGAAAAAAGACAGAAAGAGAAATTACAACTACAAAACAGTTGCCAGGGGGAGGAAAGCATGAAACTTAAAAAAAAAACAAAAAAACAAGATATACATATATACACATGTATGTATAAAATCAAGTATATATATTGTAAAATTAACAAACTTTCAAAGTTCTTACAGCTTTCTTATTTACAGAGTCTCTGATACTGTCAATATAAATACATATTTCAGTCAACAAAACCCTAAAATATTTTTTATTGCTAAATTTACACTTATGAATGTGAAATTTGGTCAATAGAATAAGTAAATTAATTAAGTAAAAGTACTGTTCCTCTCAGTCCGGATAGCCAGTGAAGCCAAAGAGAAGGAAAATGCACCCCCCTCCCCTCCAACCCCCTTCACCCCCCCCAGAATAACCACAAGTTGAAATCAAGACACATTTTTATTGTAACTACGGACTGTGTTGACAAGACTGATGTAGAAGTTTTCACCATGAAGCCTACACTGGTGATGTATACCGGAGAGAAAATGGATTTCACAGTAAATGATCCAATTTTCAGCAGTAAGAAAAAAAGTGTCTTAAAGCTTGTTGATTTGTAGAACATCACAGTTGTGATGTCAGAAGAGTAGGGTATGTAGATAGAAAGTAAGTGTTATTTAATAAAAATATAATTTTATTTTCAGAATGACATTTTTTTTTTCTCAAACATAGTCAGTGGGTAAAACTATTTTGATTTTATATTTAAAAATTACCTCAAGTTAGCATCAGGTAGCTAGTTAGCTAGTCAATTAGCATCAGCTAACAAATGTTTAAAATAGGCTATTATAATTATGTAATTCATAATAATTTATTATATATATTTTTTATTTGAAGCTAAAACTGCATGTGCTCTGATTTTGCTATAAATGTTGAAGCAAACAGCTTTGTCAGATGTACTTCTACCTCTTGGTACAAATTTAATTTTTGTTAAAAATCTAATAACATGAAAACTCTGGACAATTTTCATACTTTGTTTATAATTTATGTTATTGTCACTAAAACTATGATACCTTTTCTGAACACAGAAAAAATTTACACAGTCCTTAAGGGGGCGTTTCGCCCCACTCTATCCTACATTTTCCCATAAGATTTAAAAAGGTTTTAAGAACTGAATATTTTCGCTATTAACTTTTTGTACCTTATACCATAGTGTAAAATGTACCAATGTACAGTGCCAAAATAAGTGCAAAGCAGTTCAAAAGAATGGCTCTTTTGGCTCTTTTTAAATATTTAGTCAGTTTAAGAAGCCAGCTTGGGGGCATCTCAGTTTATCCTGGAAATAATCACTGGGAGGAATGATGAGGTGAGATTTGTAGTCAAATAATTAAAACTCAGATATCACACACCAATATCTGAGTTTGGATTATTCTGAAATATTGATTATTACCTCATTTGTCATGTGTGGACTATATTCCATAGGGTTGCACAACATCCCTCTGCTTGTGTAAAGCTACGATGACTTATGTTATTCATACAATACCTACTCACAAATAAACATCAAAAACAAAGCCGGCTGCAATGAATTTCTGTGCAAAACAGCTTTTACTACAAACACTTCCACACAAGAACATTGTTATCACACAAGAACATTTTGATAGAAAACCAAAAATATTTAAAGTTTTAAATATATACTGTAGATAAAATTAGAATAAATAAAATGGAAATGTCTACATACAGTCCACTATTACTACTATTACTACTGTAAACTTTGCAAATAGGACATCAGCCCCTTCAAGTCTTAAATGAACAATAACAAAGTGGGCTGCAATGAATGTCTGTGCAAAACAGCTTTTAGTGAAAAATTTCTATACAAGAACAGTATCACAAAAGAACATTTTGATAGATAACAAAAAATATTTAAAGTATTAGACATATACTGTAGATAAAATTAGAATAAATAAAATGGAAATGTCTACATACAGTCCACTATTACTACTATAACTACTGTAAACTTTGCAAATAGGAGATCAGCCCCTTCAAGTTTTAAATGAACACAAAATGCAATGTAATGCAATGTATGCAATGTTTTATTTTTGTTTGTTTTTTTTAACTGGAGTAAGCATGTGACGGCAGCGTACACAGGTCATGGCTCCGCTCCTACCCAATGACAGAGGCACGCAGGGTTTTTTTCCACTGGAGTACTCACGTGAAGGATGCGTGCACAACTATCATCATGCTGTTAGACAGTAGCACCCCTGCGCTGGGTGCGCCCTTCCCCCTATAACTGTTCTGTCTCGCGGAGGAGCTAATTTGTGTGCATCTGTGTGAAACACGCATAGGAAAAAAAGAACGACAGAAAGAACGGCTCCCCCCAGCCGCGACTCGGCTCCCATCGTTCATGTTTATGAGCCGTTCAAAAGAATCGGTTCGTTCGCGAACGTCACAACTCTAGCGGAGACAAATGATGTGCGAAGCTTCACGAAGCAGCGCTTTGAAAAAGCCTATTACTAAAGGATGTTTCATTGTTTTTGGAAAACTGCTGCCGTGACAGTACTGTTTGGTCTGGTTTTCCCCTTCATCTCAGGTTAGTAGGCGTCTTGGCGTTTATTGAGGGTGAGGGTATGGGCCAATGTCAACAAACGCGTGAATGCTCACAGACTAGCGTTTGTGAAACAGGCATATTGAATAACAGCTACAAAAAAGAGGTGTTGTTTTTAAAATCCAAACGTAGTAACTGTAGCTGCCGAGGTGGACATGCCTTATTTGGTAAATCAAATTTACTATTTTATAGTCTACTAATGTAGGTTCATTTTAGACATTTAATTATAAAAAGTGAAGAGGAAAAAAACATCTATTGCAAAATCTAGGCTGTTTATGTTGTGGCCACACAAAGCAAAGTAAGCGTCTATGTTTACTTTTGTAGTTTTATGGCCATAAACGTGAAACAGTAGCATCAGGCTACTCACAAAATAATCCATTTATTGTCTTTTCTACTCCCGTGTTTTGTTCTCAGAGACACCCGGTAGCAAGTAACAGGATTTAGAAACAACATTAAACTCCGGCAAGATAAAGTCCTTTTATGCAAAACTCATAGACCTTTATCCACAAATCAAGCATAATGGGACCAAAGAATGATATTAGAGAGAGCTTAACCGAGCTTACTGTCGTAACCGAACGCGCGCAGGGTTTGAAGCAGGGCCGATTCTAGGATTTTCATTTTCACCCAATGAGGGTATAATAACAAAAATTAAATAAATAAATAATATTTATATAGATAATTATATAAATACCTATATAAAATACAAGTCTTTTTGATCTCACACACACCTGCTTACTGTACAAATACAAAATTTTACTGTTTGCATTTCTAGTACAAGCCTCTTTCCTTATCTGAAGTATGCAATTACATTTTCAAATGAAAATGGCAACATGCTCGTTTGATCGATAAACACAGACAGGGACGATTCTAGGATTTTCATTTTAGGGGGCTCAGTCCCAATGAGGATATAATAGGGGTGGTTTACTAAACTTATTGCAGTATTCCACTGTATTGCCTAGATAGGTATAACATTTGAGAACAGAATAAGCCAAATACAAGTCTTCCTGATCTCACACACACACACCCACCTACTGTAGTTACAAACACAAAATGTTACTGTTTGCATTTCTAGTTGCATTTCTTTAGCTCAAGTATGCAAACCTCTTTGCCACATGCACTGTAATATGTATTATAATGAAAATTACATTTTCACAACTCGTCACATATTGACGATTTGTCAGGACCCCTTGGCTTCACTTTTTGACACTAGCCCTTTAGCGTCATTTTTCGACGCGCACGGTCTTCCATTGTTTTCAGTTGTTTCTTAATTTAATGGTTTGCATGCATTTGTAAAAATATAAATTATTTTATATAAATGTATATTTTCATTGGCGCACCCAACCCACCCCTACCCTAAACCTACCCACTTCTGAACAATCTAAAACAGGCAACGGGCAAATAAGTACAGTCACAGGTATTTATTGCAAAAACCGACCTCAAACAAGCAGTATAAAAGCATTACAAACAAGTCCTGTTGCATTCCGAGTCTTCCGAAGCCATACGATATCTTAATGCGAGAAACAGAAGGTTTAATAGCTGAAAATGATCTTGCTCCGTTCACGCGCTCACATTAGTGATGGGTCGTTCTTGAACGATTCGTTCATTTTGAACGAATCTTTAATGTGACTCGGGACGAACGAGTCGTCTCGGGGAGTGATTCGTTCAGTCGCGCATGCGCAACATCCTATTAGGTTCTGTACTGGAATTAGTTTATCTGTTTCGAGTCTTCGGGTTTTTAGAGTCGTTTGTTCACCTTATGGGGCTGTCACGTGATGAACGAACGACTCAAACCCGAAGACTCGAGAGATGAACTAATCAATTCTCTTTCCGGCTCAGACTGCATAGGTTAAAGCTTATGGGGCTGTCAGGTGATGAACGAACGACTCAAACCCGAAAACTTGTCAGATAAGAGGCGAGGTGAGCGAATCGTAGACTAAAGACCCAGGTAAACAATGAATTAATCTTTTCTTATAGCATTATAGTTTTGTTTCGTTTGAAGTGTGATCAATGTTTGTGTAAGCAGTAGATGTGTTAGGGAGGTAACAGGTAACATTTTAATTATATTTTGTTAAAATGAACGAAATGACTCGAAAAAAGATTCGTTCATTTTGCTGAACGAGACTCAAAAGTCCGAGTCGGTAAAATGATCCGAACTTCCCATCACCAGCTCACATCTCATTCAAAAAGATACTCCCAAAAATTAGCATGATGCAATCAGTCAAGAGACACATAAGAGCCAATAGCATTTCACAACCAAGGCTTGTTTATTCTGGCAGCATTTTTTGAATTTGTGAACAGACAGACAAATCAATCGTTTTGCTTCGGAACCCTTGGAATATTAATACTTTTTGAATAAATTATGAATATAGTTGTATCTGCCTGGTATATCTTTTGTTTTGTTGACAGATGGTTAGGTTTAGGGGCAGGATTTGGGTTAAATGTGTAAATAGCATAATATAAATAAAACTGTTGTGACTGTTTGCATTGAAAAAAAAATTACACCCCAACATATATGCAATAATAGCAATATTATTACCCAATATATAATTTTATCATTATGATAAAATCCCCAGTGCCTTTCGCGTCAGTACATTGACGCCAAGGGTTTCTTGTGTAAAGTTCTGGAGGACCCTGCACATCGATAAATGGCGCTAAAGGGGTACCCTGAGCGTCCAGAAGTGACGTCAAAGGGGTCCTAACCGATCGTCAGTATGTGACGAGTTAGGAGTGAGAACCTGTTGCTTTATAAAGTATGCGTTCATGTGTGTTAAGGGCTTAATTCAGCTGGAGAAAACAGCTGTGGTATGACGAGGGGTAAACGAAGCTATAGCCCCTCTAAAAATGGCCTAGCGACACCCATGGTTTGAAGGCTAAATGAATGACTGCCACAGCAGAGCGAAGAGTCTGTGTAAACTTTAATGCAAGGACTTTAATCTTCATATGTACTTCACATTAATCTATGGTATGGCACAGTGAGCTGAACACTTTGCAATTGTCCTAAACCAGTGGTTCTCAATCCTGGTCCTGGGGGCCCCCTGCTCTGCCTATTTTGCATGTCTCCCTTATTTCACACACCTGATTGAGATCATCAACTCATTAGGAGAGAGATCCATGAACTGAACTAATGAGCTGATGATCTCAATCAGGTGTGTTAAATAAGGGAGACATGCAAAATGTGCAGAGCAGGGGGCCCCCAGGACCAGGATTGAGAACCACTGTCCTAAACAACAGATAGTACGTTTTTGTTCATTTCATACAAATTACAAATCATGCACAAATCACAAACATCTATGTATCATTTGTCCAAACACAGCCAATTTCTGCCTACTGGGTATTTTCCCCTTTGTGCCTATGTTTCTTTTTCTTTTCTGTATCTCAATGATGTGGTAATGTGTGTGTGTGTGTGTGTGTTTGTTTATTTATTCTTTTTTTGTCAGAACCCTAGTAAAAGTGTAACTGTAAATCCTATCCAGTCTCTTTCAATCAATATCCCGCATACAGTAATGTGTAAATTTATACTTTTAAAGTGCATATATGTGACCCTGGACCACAAAACCAGTCATAAGGGTCATTTTTTTCCAAATTGAGATTTATACATCATCTGAAAGCTGATAAATAAGGTTTCTACTGACAAATAAAGTTCTTAACATTGCGTATTACTAATCAAAAATTAAGTGTTTCATGATTTTTGGCATGAAACAAAAATCAATAATTTTAACATAGCATATGTTGTCAGTATAACCATATAGTGCCTTTCAACCCTCACTATACTCAGAAATGTTGGTCTTAATTTCCCATTCGCTTTATGTCATGTCATAAATAGTAGACACTCAAGTACTATAGAAACATATTAGCTGAGCTCTCACACATTTTTTTTTAGAAAATTATGGCCCGAAGCATATACCATAAGATATGTCCACGCTGTCATGGACACATATATTACTGTTAAATTCATTGCAATATTAAGATGCAAACTATATTTTCTGAAAGGTATAATGTCCTTTTCCCAAACAGGGTTGTTTGCTTTCAAATTATAAATACATAAAAGATTTTATGCAAACCATATGTTTTAAAGAATTCAGTGTTGATGGCCATTTGTAACGTATCCATGGTATAGCAAAATCCTGTGTGTTCCTATGTGATTACAGCTACTGTTTACTAAAGCTAAAATTACTTTTACCCCCTCTTTCACAGACAAGGCTTAAACATAGTCCCAGACTAAAGTGTGTGTGTGGGCTGTTTCAGCTAAAAGAAATTTGCACGGACATATCTTAAAATATGCAAATATAATTGTGTCCTAATTTAACTGTTTTAATCTAAGCACTGACTGTGAAATAAGGCCTTGGAAAGTTTTACCACATCTCTTCATTTTTAGGCTGTTTCTGTGGTTTCTGGTGATGCTATCAGCGTCAAAAAGTGCTGTAAAGACCATGCCATTTGCAGATTGACTCTTTTATTTGGAAGGCGGAATTTACTGTACTAGAGCTGCCATTGTGTGTGCTTCAATTTCTCCCATTCATTGTAGTACCAGTGGTTCATCTCAGCTATTCTCATAGTATATTTTGGTTATGTATATGCTTGCTCATGCATACAGCAATAGCCTTTCAAAGTATATAATATTTTGCTACATTTTTTTATACTCCATTCAAGCACCTTACACTCAATTCCAGGTGTATGTATAGGCAGTCCATAATAACATGTTACTTATAAACACTGATATATGTTTTGGGTTTAATGATGGTGGCTTGAACCGCTAAACAGCACCTATTTTGAAGAATATTTACGTGTAAAATGTTAATTCATGTATTGTATGTATTTTTCAGGTGTAAAGGTTATTGGTCAAGATACAGCAGTCATATTTGGAGAAAACGCCACTTTGTCGTGTCAGCTGACTGGGACTGATGATAATCTAAATCGTATTATATGGAAGAAAAAGACACGAGGAAACCCTGAGGAGAAGTTCTTTTTTGTCATTCGTCCAGATGGCAAAACTGAAGCTTCAAATGGATTGGGGGACAGAGTACAATTCATTGGGAAATTTGCAGAGAAAAATGGATCAATTCAGATACTCAGAATGAGTCTTCTGGATGAAGGGATTTATACATGCATCTTTAACTTAATATCTACTGGGCCATTTGAGGCCAACGTCAATGCCACAGTTTTTGGTATGATGGCTTGTTCATGTTGTTCTGACAGATAATGCCCTTATATATCTCTGTTTTAATTTCTAACCAAAAAAGCTGCAGTACATAACTTTTGCCTCTCTACTATCTCAGTTTAAAACATAAAATGCAAGTTGGGTTGCAGTATGGGTTGTAAGGCTGCAAAACTATAAGTCATGATTAATTGATTCAAAACAAAAGTTTATGTTTGCATGCTATATGTGTGTGTACTGTGTATATTTATTGTGTTTATATATATACACACACGTTAATGAAAAATATATTAGATTTATATGTAAATATTTATATATAATATAAATGATATACAAGTGTTTACATACAAATATTAAAGTATTAAGATAATGCTATTAAAAGATCAAATTCGACATACAGTTTATTAATATAATGTATATGTAGGCTATAGTTTTCTTCCGCAAAACGTGGCATATTGTGGCATAATGGAATAAGATAATAAGGATTAAACTGAAAATGCTCTTATTCATTATTAAAACAACTACAGACCAGCAGGTGAGCCCAGAATAAACGTAACGCGGTGTATATTATATAGAATAATCTATACAGCCCTTTCATATCATTGTGTTTTATTTGTATTGATTTTCTACGGGAGGAAAACGTCTAACACATTGTGTTCTGTGCACGTCTGCTTGCCTATACGGAGTTGGTCCTTTTATATCACTTAATGTATTTCTTATTGCGTGTTCATATCTGCTGGTATATAGTTTGTCAACAATAAGGTTTATACTGAATTTGGTCTTTATCATCTTAGTCCATTTTGCCACATTAAGCGTTTACTGAACAAGTAAAAGTGAATGTGTATGCATTTTGTTCATGGCCATATGCTTGCTTTGAAGTACATTGAATTAATAAACTGTATAACATATTTGATCTATTAATGACACTTAATGTATCTTAATACATTAAAGCCATATCAAGTGTTAATAGTTTTCTTTGGGAGGAAAACGCTTAACGAGAGACTTTGCGCATTGTGTTCATATTCTGTGGTTCTTTGCTGATATTTACTTTAATTCTAGCATGGGCTCGATTTTTTTGGCTACAGGCTTTGCACATTTAGGCGTACTTGGTTTTGACCACAGGTGATTCCACAGAAGTTAACAAAGACTGCTATTTAGAACCTAACTTATTAAAACCAGCCATTGAGATGTCAAGTTTAAATTCTAAGCAAGCGTTGTAAGTTTATGGACATAACCGTGTAAAGACGTATGACGTTACCTGACGTCGGACCTGACACCTCAAATTGTAAATCATTATTATAAGCTTATCATTGCTAATCAAGGTAAGGAGACAGTTTTGAACACTGATGTCTTATGTTTTTGCTCAGTAACTGGTTTTTGTTCAGTTTTAACCAAAACAGTTACCTGCTGAAGCATTAAAACATGCTATGCTTGATACACAACTTAAAAGACTTTCCTCCTACAGAAAAAGTTTGTGCTAAGTGAAAATGTAAAAAGTGAAATGACAAATGCTTTTAGTTCTAAGAAGACCGAGAAATGGGCATGGCTACTTTAGTCACAGTTCACATTGAATAATGCATTAAATATATATATTTTTTAAATATGTTTCTAATTAATCTTTTTTTATATTTCAAATATAGTTCCTCCTGAAAGTAATGTGATAGGGGAGGCACCTATTGCTGGTTCTTTAGATGCGACATTGGCGTCATGCTTTGCCTCTAATGCATGGCCTGCAGCAGAAGTGACGTGGAGATCAGGAGTTTTGGAAAAGTCTCTGAGGACTGAAACCAACTATACAGTCCATCCAGATGGGACCGTTACTGTTGTGTCCTACCTACTCGGGGCCCCATACAAACATTTAAACAAGAAGAACGTCCAGTGTGTGGTGAAACACAATACCCTAAAAGATGAACTTGTGCTGGACTACACAATTAACATCCACTGTAAGTACACATATGTCTGATCTATAAACCAACAACTTGCATACAAATGACTGATATGCAGAGCTAGGTAGATTACTTACAAATTGTAATCCATTACTGATTTCAAATTGCACTACTAAAAAAGAAGAAATATTTTATGTTTATCCGCATGCCATATGATTAACCAGAGAATTGTGAACATGCAAATGTGATAGGCTACTTAATAATTAAAATTAATTAAAAAGATAATTATTAAGAAAATAATTAAAGAGACATCACTCGGTGGCCATATTTGCAACACTTCTGGGCAGCTCACACAAGACCAAGTCCTATCTAAATGAATAGAGGAATCCTATAATCTCAAAAATGGCTCGCTGAACTCACAATTAAATTACATATTTCAAATCGGCAACAAAATCTGAAATGAACTGCCCGTGAATGTTGTTTCTTATGCTCAAATAGTGTTTAAAAAGCTTGTTTTTTAGGCTAGACCAACCAATGCGCATGTACAGTCATACTTATGAATGTGGTTACAATGCTCAAAGTTCAGAGCAAAGGGAGATACTGTCTTTTACAGAATTGCTGATTGACCACCCCTTTAAAGTAAATATATTAGGTGAAAGAAGTTCAGATGACAAAACGAGAAATAATGAGAATTTGTGCATTTTAATGAGTTTGAAAGACAAAAGCCTTTCAATAATACATAATGGTTAAATAACCTACTGAGTGATAAAATGATCTTTGAAAATCCAGAGGTCAAATGCTGTGTCGCCACCTGACTAATTACAAATGTCTTGATGTGAATGTCCACAAAACTGGACTTTCTGAGTGTATATAAGCAGTAGACTATTTTAGAAAGGAAAATTTAAAAGATAAAACGAGAATTAGAAAGAATCAATAAATGATGAATCATTTATTGCTATTGTGTGAATAATATGTAATCATGCAATTAATAAACAGTAACTGTAGTCTGATTACGAGTGTTTTAAAATGTAACTTACAAGTAAATTACAAGTACTTCATTTTTTGGATCTGATTACATAATCCAGATTACATGTAATCAGTTACTACCCAGCTCTGCTGATATGTGTCATTTAAAACTCAAAATGTCATGTTCTAAATGCTTTCTATGTTAAAATGAAGATTTTTTGAAGTTACCATGAAACATATACCTTAACAGTTGGTGCAGTAGGGGATTTTTTGTTGCTAGAGCATGAGTTCCCAAGCTTTTTCATGCTAGAACCTACCTAGAGAAGTGTAATGCAGCTCACGACCCACACCAACTAAAACCTTTTTTATTTTGAAATCTAAAGAAACGTGTATGTTTTCTTTTCTTGTCATATAATTACATCCTGCCTATCAATTCATTATAAATGAATCACGTTAATTCAGTTGCTACTCTGGGTTCATTTAAAGAAGGATTCGTCAAACTGGTTTTAACCAGCAAACTCCTAAGTTTGTGAATCTTTTTAAATGATACATTAGAAGAACCAGCTCATGATTGTGAATCAGACCAAAGTTCCTTTCAAGGAAAGTCTGATCATTCGGTGGCCATATTTGCAACACTTCTGGGCAGCTCACACAAGACCAAGTCCTATCTAAATGAATGGAGGAATCCTAAAATCTCAAAAATGACTCGCTGAACTCACAATTAAATTACATATTTCAAATCGGCAACAAAATCTGAAATGAACTGCCCCAAGAATGTTGTTTTTTATGCTCAAATAGTGTTTAAAAATCTTGTTTTTTTAGGCTAGACCAACCAATGCGCATGTACAGTCATAAAATACTTGTAAATAAAATACTAATGAATGTGCATGTGCATTCGGTGGTCTAGCCTCTGGTTTTTATGGGAACCTGAGCTTCTAGCGTGCTGCAGTGACGCAATGACTTTGCCAATCAGCAGTTAGCTCTTTCATTTAGAACAGAGGTGGCGAACGTCGGTCCTGGAGAGCCGCAGCCCTGCAGAGTTTTGCTTCAACCCTAATCAAATACATCTGAATAAGCTAATCAAGGTCTGAAGGGCTACAGGCAGGTGAGTTTTAATTAGGGTTGGAGCTAAACTCTGCAGGGCTGCGACTCTCCAGGACCAGAGTTCGCCACCCCTGTTTTAAATGAAAGATCTAACTGCTGATTGGCAAAGTCATTGCATCACTGCAGCACGCTAGTGAACCACCTTTGCATTTCTATAGTCTTTGATCAGACTATACAGATCATGCTTTATGTTTGTTTTGCCTGCAGCTATCAGGAACACCACAGGAAACACTGCTGCGACCCACTTGTGCATGTTAGAAATGTGTTAAAACATGGTATGCCCACCAATAAACTTATTTAAATTTCAGAGTTTATATTTTTCCACATTTCTGACATGGCATAAAGGCTTTACTGTTCCAAAAACGTTGGGCTTATTTCTACTCAGTAACTCACAGTTTAAGAATTACGGCTTAGAAGACCAATAAAGTATTAGTTTCACATACAGTAAATAGTGTTAAAAATATAGAGCCAATATTTGCCGTTTAATTTATTTTCCTAGATCCTCCAGAGTCGGTGGTGATAATTCCTGACAGTCCAACAAAAGTCAAAGAATTCATATGTATAGTGGATAGTAACCCAGAACCAACCAACTACACCTGGACTAGGTAATAAAAACATGTTTTATAAACACTTTACCATTTTTTAGGGTGGGGGATGGGGAACTGTGCATAATGAAGCGTTAATCAATGTTACCCCTGACAGTTCTGTTATCTAATTATATCTGCGCTCAGTTTAAATAAACTTTTGATTAATTAGGGTGACCATACGTCTTCTTTTCCCTGGACACGTCCTCTTTTTGGCCCTAAAAAAATCTGTCTAAATCACCCAAAATGTCCGGGATTCAGCTTTTGCTTTCTACAGTCAGCATTGTCTGCGTTTTTGTTTGTTTGTTTTAAAGCCTTGCACAGGACTGTTTTCTTAATCCTGCTCCTGTAAACATTCTAATATTGAATATAATTTTCATGCATCAGGGAGTCGCAATCAATATGTGGAGTATTTAAATAGTTTTGGATGTAGCTCCTGTTGAATGTAGGATTGACAAATCTGCATTTTTTTCCATGGAATTGGGCTGATTTTAAACTATTGCGATGGGTTGATGATCTCCCATAGGTTAAAGGTTTTAAATATTGCATAAATGACATTTTTGACTGAAATGCTTGTATTGAAACATTTTGTATTCTACCTAACTGATAAAACTGTGGTAGACATAAGTTTTGTGAAGGATGGCCACTGTGGTAGGGAGCCTTTTAGCTGTGTTTATGATCAATCTGCATAAGAGTGACTGTAAAATATGTGGTTTAGGTATGGATATGACATATTTTGAGTTTTGCCTTACCTTGTCCTCTTTTTTCAAAAATATATATAGTCACCCTAGATTAATAATCAGTGTTTTTCGGTTGGTTGTTTTTGGTGCACAATAATGTGTGTGTGGTCAGCCACTTTCATTCCTTTCGATCTCATTTGTATTGTATTGTATTTGAGCACTATATTTTTTTAATCAGTTCACTTTGACTTACAGGGAGACAGTCAGACAGATAATTAGCAAGAAGTAAGTACATTATTAACTCAAAGGCATTTTTTTATGACAAAGAGTCACTAAAGAGCTTTATATTAATAGCAGTTGTTACTCTCTAAGCTGACCATTTTTTATGCCATCACAAATCTGACAAGATATATCTGATGCAAATACAGCACTTCAAGGCACAAATTGCTTTTGCATATTTTGGCTATACCAAGGGTCCCCCCAGCAGGACAGAGTTTGGAGACCCCTGGGCTAAATGGTAAAGCTCATAGGTTCTAGCACTTTACTAACATATTGGGACATATTTCTGTGTGAAATGGCTTATCAAACAAGAAAAAACAAAGGACAGAAATTGATTTTATTCACAGTTGTGTGTGATGTAAAAAGTGAACACTGCATATCGAAATTGAGGCATATCTGAATGTTATTGGCATAACTGTATTATGGAAATTTATATGGGCAAATCATTTAAAGCATTATCATGCATTAAGAAAATAAATTGGGTCCATTTTAAATTCACTGTTCTTGAAAAAAGCATCTGCAAAGTCCAAAGGTTATAGATTTAGATGCTTGAAGGTTTTTTATGTTCTAGTGTGAGAAACAGATATATGGATGGTCGAGGCATTCTAAATGCTGGTTGGGGTGTTGGTGGGTAGTTGTTTACTATTTGAACTTTCTAGATGATGTTTTCTTCTTCTTTTTACAGGTATTTTGCCACTGAACATCAAGTGTGCTGTCATATACTAGCAGAACAGGTTCATTGATCTTTCATATGTCTCTATTTTAACAGAGTGAATAAAAGTACTCCCAATTATGAAGACAACAGGCTTCCTGTCCCAAACCTGTCCCCTGACTTTAATGGCTTGTACATCTGTCATGCTAAAAACATATATGGAAGTTCATTAGGTTCTCTGTATGTCAGTGTTCATAATGGTGAGTCTGTTTTTGTTTTATAGTTTGTTACATGTTGTTTGAAACTCTTATGCTATGAAAAATGTGTGTGCTGCTCGTGTTGACGCACCATTCAGAGCTGAATTCAAACCTTCCTTTTATTGCAAATGGAAAAGGTGGTTGCTTTCTAACTATAGAGTTACTTGGCTGAAAACAATGTATCTATGCCATTTCAGTCTGGCTTTCACCCACTTTACAGCACTGAGACTGCTTTTATTGTGCATGGTAAATTTCATGGTAATGATGTGTATCTAATATCAGTACTGTGGAAACTATTATGAAATAAATCCTAAATTTGCAATAGGCAGTCTGTCCATAATTCAGTAACTTAATTGGCTTTCAATTTCATACTGTATATAGTTTAAAATCTTAGTTATGGTCTTTAAGGTAAGCCATGGTAGGGCACCAATTTGTTTTAATCAATTGCTCCACCCTTATACACCTGGGCACACCATTTAGTTTGCAGGAGCTAAAATACTCACTGTAGCCAAGTTAAGGCTGTCATCTATTAAGGGGAGAGCTTGTAGTATCTCTGCTATTATTATTATTAACAATTCTGGACATGATAATCCAGGATAAACAGTAACATTGTAGAAGTGTTAAAAATTGACAATTTTTTTTTACTTCTCTCCATCCTTCTTTCCAGAATCCAGCAGTGTCTGTTGGGGTCTGTTTGGTTTTCTCTGTTGCTGTGTGTGCTGTGTTCTTGCTGCTGTTGGTGCGATATTGAAATTCAAGCCGTAAGTTTGAAGACTTGATTTGTCTCAGCGTGATGTGAGAGTTTGCAGCTTTTGTATATTACATTTTAGTTTATTTTGGGTTTTAGTCCAAATTTAGCAGTGATAATATCGTAATGCATTAATGTGCAGATATCAGGAGTTGGATTTTAAACCACAGTCTGTGGAGTGAAGTATATTTTGTGTAATTTAATGCCAAGGCAACATAAAATAAATTATAGTGTTTTTTCCTGTAATGAAAATTGCTAAATCTCAGTCTGTGAAAAGGGTCTATAATTTATAAACCCTATCCACCTTATTTTTGCCCCTAAGAGTGGGCACAGCCTTTTGTAAATTTAATGTGTCTGGCTTCCATTGTCATTCGCTTCCAGCTATTTTTAGCTCTACAAAACAGCTTGTTTTGCTGCATGATATTGCAAATTGGTGTGTCTTACCATATTATTTTAATGTATTATCTTAATTATGAACACACTGGTTTGTAGTGCAAACACTTTTACCGTTTACTGCGCTTTGTTATTCTTCTCATTATTTCCCCACAGTGACTAATGAACTGGAAATCTCACACATTTACAGAAAATGGCTTATTTTCACGCTGAAAAATAAGGTGGATATATTGCAGGGTTTCTCAGATCTGGACCTGGAGGGTCACTGCCCTGATCAAAACCCACTTGTAATGTTCTCAAAAGCAAAGGACGCTTTCTAGTGAGGTTGTGTCCTTCCTAGTCCAGTTCTTATGAGGCTTCAAATAGTCCTTGTCAGCATTAAACGCTAGAACAAAAAGCTCTAGTACATGCACATAGATACATCATAAATGTTTCTGCCCCTACGGTCACGGCACAAAAGTACTAAATACAAAAGTACTTTGTATTAACTGACTTTTTATTAATGCAGCACAGGTTATGGTAACTGACTGTGGTTGTCATAAATGCAATTCTTTTACAACTAAACAAAAGAAAGCATAATGCCAATGCTATTCATTTCCAGCTAATAATTGGCCTATCAGTAAGCTTAGTTACTGTTGCTCCCTCGGACAAACAAACAGAGTTGCCCACTGTCTTACAATAACAGCTGTCATTGTGAAAACCTTGTCCCTCGATGGTTTTGCACAATTTTGGACACAGAAGGGCCACCATTCAAGTGGGAATCAAATATTCCATGGAGGGATATATAAAATGTGTTTTTGACCTACACTGTACATGATGTGAGAACAGTTTGCTATTTAGGTTTGAACATTAGCATGGACTAACTTTACCATTAGCTATAGGTTTAGCCAGAGATACCTTGCTGAAGCACAAGATGACATTAACGTTCTGCTTGAGCAGATGAAAATTGTAACTTACAGTTTTTGTTTTTGTCTTCATTGGGATTGGGATTGAATGCTCAGGGACATTTTGCTTTGTTTTGTTTGGGGTTAGGAAATGTAATCAAATAAATTCTATATGCCTATTTTCTCAGGACACCTGGAATTAGTGGTACAAGTACCACAGGCACATAATTTTTCCATTTTTGTAGCATAAACCGTTGTGAGCTTCGGATCTTCCAATGTTTCTCTATGGCGCTGAAACTTAAAGAGTTCCACTGCCAGTGCAACTGATACTTGACTGCCATTGGCTCATCTGCGTTCGAGAGGAGGGGCTTACCGATAGGTCAATTGTTTCATGAATTGCAATCTGTGGTTTGGCGATTGTGGGCAGTTGAAGGCCATAAAGGATACACCTGATGAATCCTTCAAAACAGGCCAAATGAAGGATGCGAAATGAAGACTGCCCAGGATCCTTCAACTTGAGACATTCTTTAACGCAGATTCGTGGCGTGGCAGCCAAGATATGCAGCCTCACAAGGATGTCTTTTTACCAGGGTTGGAGCTAAACTCTGCAGGGCAATGGCCTTCCAAGGCCTGATTTAAGGAACCTTGCTATATTGCTTAACACGCACATTTTCTATGTCTCCTTAATCAAATATGCCTGTTTTTGGGGACCTGTAATAGGTGTGTCAGACAAAGAGGCATTCAAAATGTGCAGTGTTGACAGGCTCTAGATTTGAGAGGGTTGAGAATCACTGAACTAAATTATAAACTTTACAATAAATTTATCTTAATTTTAGGACATGGATTCCAGTATCACTGCGTTATGATAATGAAGAACCACAGGTGTGTGTGTATTTTTATTCATTTATATTTCTAACCATTCCATGTTTTTGTACTTTTTCTTATATCTAGATTTATTTTTCTTGATTTTTAATGTGCAGTTATGAAAAGTGGGATTTTAAACCACTGAGATTGGTCATCACAGCCTTTGTATTAATTAGCCTTTTTTGGTAAATGGCAGGGTAACAACAAAGTATAGTATTATTTATTTATTTAAATGTATATTTTTTTGTATTCAAAATAACATGTAATATTTTTATGGAATTCATGATTCTTTTTTTTTTAAATTCCAATCAAAACACCAATTTCTTTACTGTCACTTTTGATCAATTTATTGTATCATGGGTAAATAAATGTAAAACAAACAAACAAACAAAAAAAACATGCATACAATCTCAATTTTTTCCTACAGGACAGTGGACTCTGAACAGGACATAGGATAGCTGTGATAATCAGGATGAAAATGGTAATAAATTCTCTCCTGTGCAGGTATAAACCTGTAGAAACCATTTTGATTCATGTAGATGTAAATCAGGATGTGTTAAATATTAACAAGGCACATGCTCTGAATATGAACTGATGTGTCTCAGAGGCATGTTTCTTGCCACAAGTGCAGTAGGCCATGAATTCAAATCTTATTCATCTGATATATTTTTTAACAGTTCTTCAAATTTAATTTGCAAATTAAAATAAAATAAATTAACAAATATTTAAACATTTAATTAAAAAATCTACTTATTGATAGACCTAAATCAGTAATGGTGGTCTGTTTATTTGCATTTTGTTTTGTCACAGGAATGGAAAGCTTTCCATTTAGAGCTATCTGGCCAGCACACCAGATGTCCCAAATGACCAGATGTGCATCTGTCCAAAGATGAGAATAATACTGAATGGCACAAACCTAAAGTTTTTAAGGACTGGTAAGGGGGGGGATACAATGTATAATCTACTGTTTTCAGCTAACATGAAGGCTGGTCAAATGCAAGATCAGACAAAAGACATTGACTGGAGAAGTTCCCCTGCAAGTAGATTTAATATACTAGAAAGTACAGTTTTTTTTAATATGAGGGGGTGATAATATATTTCAAGCCTGCAAAATTCCCTTCCAAAAAAAAAAAAAAATCATGTTCTCCTGGCGCCTCAAGAGCTTGACTCTTGAGGAAAATCCCCTAAGAATGAATAGCATTCAATAATATTGCCTATGTAGTTGTCTGTGTCTGCATTGTTTTAGCATCTGACTAAGAGGTTTTGAGCAAAACACAATCTGCAGATTAGGGAGATTAGGCAGAAACAGCATTACTCTTTGTGACACACCTGAATGAGCTTTTTAATTTGCTAAAAATGTGCTAAGGTACACACTGCGACTGGATATATGTCCTGTTATTCACTGAGTTGTAAGAGATCTGTCTTGCATCATAGTCACAAGAAGCAGAGCAGGATATCCCATAACAACTGTTAGTTAAACCTTAAACAGATGAATGGGAGGTTGGTCTGTGGTTTAGGGCTGTGTGAACAGTTAACAGAAGCAGATGTGGGGTAACTGTAGTTCTATTTTCTTCCCTTTAAGTTCTCTTATTTCAGTTTGTTTCTTTTTTTTCAGTTTTTCCCCCTCATTCTGTGTCTTAAACGTATCTGGGCCTCAGAAACCAAAAGAAAGTATTAATTAAATATCAATCAGACAAATCAACAAACATGGCTAATACAAGCTGATGAAATGTGGTCTGTATCTTGTGAACACAATGTCCATATTTCATAAAACATGATGAACAGCATATTCTGAGGACACATACCAAATTTCATCAATTGTTGATGCTAGTAGATGCTATAAATCAGTGGCTCACATCTCTGTTCCTGGAGATGCTGCAAATGCAAATATTTGTCTCAGTGGATCAGGGTTAGCACTGAACTCGAAACACGAGTATATATAACTCTCCAGGAGCAGGGCTGAAGACCCCTGGTTTAAATAGTCGCGCTTTATGCTTTTTGCTATAGGTGCGTCCTAATTCAAATACTTATTTGCTGTAACCTGGCTCACTGTAGCAGGTTATCAGAATTTTCTCCTACAAATTCTCAAATATCACAATTGTCTGTATTTAAAAATGTTATTTATTTAATTATTATTATTAAAATAATAAGCGCAGCTCAACTATTTAACCCTGTTACAAGAAATAATTTTTGTGGTTTCCTGATGTTTTTCTCTCATCCCTACCAACTTGCTACTCAGCATCCTCTCTAATGGTAAGCCTGTTTGATGACACACATAGAACCGTGCAAGCCTTAGCCTGGCTATGTATACCTGGATGTACAGTACCTGAAGGTTTATTTAATTAAAGCGTGCCTATACAAACTACGTGTGCCTGAACTGAGACAATAGTAAAATAAGCTATGGGATTTCTTGGTCCGGGTGCACATTATGAGTCAGGATACTTGTTATATCTCACTCAAGCTCACCCAGGCATACATAACTAGTATTCATGTGCTTAACACGACCCACTTTATATTAGGTGACCTTAACTACTATGTACTTGCATTTAGATTAATCATTTGATACAATGCTCTTATTGTGTTTTTACATTGTAGTTATATTTGTAAAAATACTTGCATGTAATTACATCTGTAATTAATTTCTGTAATTACATTTCTAATTACACTGTTGACCCATCCCTTACACCTTAACCCACCCTACCAATACCACCAATTGTACCTTTTTTTTTTTCTATGTAAGTACATGGTAGTTGCTCCACCTAATATAAAGTGGGACCACTTGGCTAATCAAAACAGCAGCAGTACATAAGTCTTGGCAACATATTTGTGGGCATGTGTTTTGTGTTCTTGCAGCTTCACTGCTTTCTTCGTCAATTTGTTTATGCTTGTTTGTGCAGCTTTTACATGCATGCCATGGCATGCAATTCTACTGTGTATAAGTACGTACATAAATAAAGAACATCTTGACAATTTTGCTATTTTTTCTGCAGTATATACTGCTTGGTTCACAATAATTTTTATTTTTATATTTATAATTACCATGAAATATTCCAAAATGTAAATTGACTCAAAACTTGGAAATGAATCAGTTAATTAACAAGATGACTAAAATGGAAAAGAACATTTCATGTGTCATCTGTAAACAGAAGATGCTAGAGCTTTCAGCTAAGAGTTCCTTTAGCTAAATAAAGCCTGTGTCACGAAGCCAGTGAACAAGCTCAGAGTTACAGAAATAGACTAAACATATCCAACCTCACTGTAAAAAAAAAAAAAAAACATTTTGTTGAGTCAACATAAAAATAATTTGTAACCTAGCTGCCTTAAAATTTTAAGTTCAGTCAACTCAAAAAAAGTTTATTCAACTTGAAATGTTAAATTATACTAAGTGACAACTTAGATATTTGAGTTGAATCAACTTCAAATTTTAAGGCAGCTGGGTTACTTACCCATCTGTTAAGTTTAGCAAACACAAATATCTAAGTTGATACTTAGAACAACTTAACATTTAAAGTTGAATTAACTTGTTTTAGTTGACTGAAGTTAAAATTTTAAGGCAGCAGGGTAACAAATTATTTTAAGCTGACTCAACAAATTGTGTTTTTTTATTTTTTACAGTGCTGCTTTAGTTCAGTGGTCTCACAACGTTTGCAACAAATATTTTCAGTCTAGTCTGGTTTCGATTTTGTTTTGTTTTTTTCAGAAAAAGTATTTTAAGGTAATGCATGAAGGGTTTGTAAACTAACCCGGATCAACAACTCTAGATCTTCAGAAGTCAATTTTTTTTTCTTTCCTCCACATAGCGGTATATGCTTAGGTAGGACTGATCCTTGTTTTCACCAGCATTACCAGCATGTAATTTGACAAAAAATGCATACTATAATACATACTACTAATTAATACTATTTTAGTATGCTGACTTTACATGTTAATATAGAATTTGAATTTTGTCTACAGCAGTCTTTTCGTGCGTGGCAAGTGTTGCTGTAGGGTTTAACAGGGATTGCAGTGTCTCCAGTGTCTTGTGATCTCTTATGCAGAACAAAGCCTGCCCTGGAGCAGATGAGCTGTATAGCATTAGTCACTATGGTGATGGACAGTGTAAATAAAACATCCACCATGAACTGAAAAAAATCCAAGGTCACTCTGGGTAGCTGCTTAGTGTCAAGGTGATATTATATGAAGTGAATAACAAGTTGATATAATTTCGTATCATGTATATGAAGTCTGAAAGTGCAAAGACTTGAAAATGCTAAACTAAACTATTCAGTGTGTTGTAAAGGACATATTAAAGCAGTAGTTCTCAACTCCAGTCTTTGAGGCCCACTGCTCTGCACATTTTGTATGACTCCCTCATTTAACGCACCTGATTTAGATCATCATCTTGTTAGGAGAAAGATCCATGAACTGAACTGAATGTGTCAGATTTAGAAACATGCAAAATGTGCAGAGCAGTGGGCCCTGAGGACTGGACTTGAGAATCACTGTAATAAAGGAATCATATGACAAGATCATATCATGGAAAACATTATTTTGTGTATTTGGTGTAATGTAATGTGTTTACGTTGTTTAAGGTTCAAAACATTTTCCACATACCATACAGTATTCTTGCTCCTCTCTGCTCCTTTCTGAAAAGTCGATTTTTTTTTTACAAAGCTCATCGTTCTGAAAAGCGTGGTGTGTTCTGATTAGTCAGCTATTGAGTGCGCTGTGATTGGTCGAATACCTCAAGCATATGATGGAAATGTTACACTCATTACCATATTTTAGCGCCGTGTCCCGGCTTGACAAGACAAAGACAATAAAGCCCATTATAAACAAGGCAGTTGTTTCATCCACTGGGGACATAATTACTGTTTATAATGACTTATATTGTCTGACGTTGCGTTACTACGTAAACATAAAACCATGTATGCATTTGTGATCGTAGAAATGACAAACAACAAGCCCTACTCTACACTGCTCAAAACTCACATTTGAGTAGTCAGTAGCTGTAAAACGTGCTACACACACTGAAATATTTAGTTTGTACTTTTCTGGAACAGCGTTTAACCACTGATTTGTAGTTGCGTCCTCTTTTGGAAGCTCAAACAAAGTAGTTTTGCTTTTGCAACAAAACACACAGCATCTCCACGATGGCGGTAGCTGCAACAATACTACAGTGAGAATAAAAGTTACGCCTTTTTGCATATACATTTGGGTGGTGTTATGCAAATCTTCCCACACAGTGATGTAGATTTGTGCGGGTGTGTTTGAGCCATTTTAGGAAGGTGTGGCTGAATCTAAACTTTATAAAGAATATCGCTTTGAGATTGAAATTTGAATCATTGCGACTTTACGGATCTTATACACACAAACAGCATACATTCAGAAAACCCTATATCATGAGAGCTAAAAGACATAAAACATAATGACACTGGCTATTAAATGTATGGGTGTTCTTATTTTTGCCACACATTACAGTTGAATGTCTGTAGCTGTTTTACTATATCAAAATATTTTTCTGCTAAATATGTCTTATTTGTGTCACCATTAATACTGTTCAAATTGAACTATTAGTGTCCACATATGCTGACAAAGCACTCATTTCAAGAGGCATACTTGCTTATTCACAGCACTATAAGTTAAATTTCTGTTATTGTGGTAAGATGATTTTTTATGGGGCACCAAGAAAAGGGAGCTAACTTCTGCAAGCATAAGCGGTCAAATGTGCTTATTCATAGTGCAGCAACTGCTTATCAACAGGCGTTGTAAGATAATTTAGAAGCACAAGCAGAGAGAAACACTCCTCCGTACCAGCGAAAGAATGTGTCCTCACATTAAGGTCATTTTTAAAGAAATACCAGCAGCACTTGTGAAGTAAAAAGAACAATACTGTTTTATTTGCCAACATGTCTGGATACACTGGCCTTCATCAGGGCTAAAAGATTGCATACAATACAAAATGTGAATTCTAAACAACATTCTATGGAAAACAAAGTTCTACTTACTGAGGTGTTTTCAAGAAGGCAAAGTGAACTTACCTTCACATATACCTTTTGGTTTATTAACTAAAAGTGCAGTCAAACCAGAGTATGTGTGACGGTAAACAAACTCTTTTATCGTTGTTTTATATATAATATACAATATACAATATATATATATATATATATATATATGTAAAACACATTTTTACCAGTGTTTCTATGACTAAATAATAACTGGGATAAGTTAGCATACGCATTAGCAACAAATTCAATATTTTCAAATATTTCATTCTCATTACTCTGTAATTAATTACACTGTTTTTTTGTTTGTTTGTTTTTTCTAGAGTATACTCCATTGGATGGTGTGTTTGATAAATTCACTACACAAAATTTATCTTGCGAAGTGAAATGCACAGACTGCAAATACATTATTTAGTAACCAATACACATTCTTTCTATGAGGGCTACGCTTCTCTAAACAGAATGATTTAATAAATACCTGTTTAAAATAAGCACTTCTTACACACGCATACACAGGACAAATTTTGAGGGCGCACACATAATATCTGAGGGAGCCATGAGCCATGATCTCTATATTGGAGAGCAAGCCCGCTGAAAAAGATTTGTGCTGGCATTCTCTCGTATTACAATAATGCACTCTTGTTGACATTTGCCATTAAAATAATGGCAAAATACTACCTCATATTAATTTTGAAAATGAGAATAAAGTCATACAAGTAGCAATCCATTTTTTATTGGTTAAAATGAACAGAGACCATCTCGTGTTTTTCCATGGGGGCTCAAGCCCACAGGTTTGGTGCCTATGGTATATTGTCACAAAAACCTTGTAATACATTTTTTAATATCAACTTCAAATTTGGAACATAACTTTAGACAAAAATAATTTTGGATTTAAAAATATTTTGTAAAATATTTATTTTATATACAATAAAATAAAAATTGGTACAGTGCAATTTCTTTATAGTAAATTTTCATTTCTATAACTTTTTGATAAGAAAAAGTGCACTTTAAATACCCAGATGATGCATTTAATTACCTGAGAAAAAAAGGTGTAATGTTAGACACTTTATGTACTCACAGCTTAAGTATGCAGAGGCTATCAGACTACTATTATGAATGACAAAATAACCTTATATAATTCATACACTACTTGGTTAAATACATAGTGCATAATTTGAGACACAACTATTATCTATAGAGGGCTGAATCCATGAGCCAACTTTTTTTTATTTTTTATTTAATGGTGAATCTTAAAATTCAACTTAAAATAATTTGTAACCTGGCTGCCTTAAAATTTTAAGTTCAGTCACCTAAAAAAAAGTTTATTCAACTTGAAATGTTAAATTATACTAAGTAAGATATTTGATTTGAATTAACTTAAAATTTTAAGGCAGCTGGGTTACTTACCCATCTGTTAAGTTTAGCAAACACAAATATCTAAGTTGTTAGAACAATTTAACATTTCAAGTTGACTAAACTTATTTTAGTTGACTGAACTTAAAATTTAAAGGCAGCAGGGTAACAAATTATTTTAAGCTGACTCAACAAATTGCGTTTTTTTTATTTTTTACGGTGTACCATCACCTCATGGTAGGTTGTTAGGGGTGTAACAATTCACTCGTTTTCTTGATGCATCGATTACAAACCCTGACGATACATATGCATGGATTTTTAAATCGTGAATCGCTGATTTTGGACAGTAATCGATTTAAAACGCTAAGAATCGAATGAATCACGATTTCTATACTGATTCAGTGCTTTCAAAATATATACACATTAAATTACTACAAGCACGAATTAATGGAAATCTTAAATAGCGTTGTTCGTGCTCTTACATCTGTCCTTCACGCGCTCCACTATTTACCGCCTGTCACAGGATTGTGGTCACGCTCCATCTAGCTCAATCGTCTAGTTCTGTCAAATAAAAAGCAGAATGAACTGATGAAACGATAAGACAATAAACACAATAAATAAATAAAGCATCCCTTATGAAAAAAAAGTTTATTCAAGTGTGCTATTAGTATACTTATTTTAAACTAAAAATATACTTTTCAAATACTTCTCAGAAATGTGCTGTATGTACTTCTCATATGCTTAAAAATGACATTTAAGTATAATTGACTTATACTTAGAAAAAGTCTAAATATATTTAAGCTAATCTATACTAAGTTTAGAGAATCCATGTTTTCATTGTTATATGGTAGGGGGCGCTATTACACATCTTCTGTACCGAATTTCCAAAACACAAGTGAAGAAGAAACTGAAATAATAGATGCTTCCACATGTAATCTAACACAATCATCAGACATAAAACAGCATCAAAACTGTGTAACGTTATGGAATATGGACTGTCAAGGTTTGGGGTGTTGATCAACTCCATCTATGTTTTGATTATTATTCTAAACTTCTTTTTTCAGCATTTTGGTCAAAATATTGTTTATTTATTTATTTATTTATTTTTTTTTTATTTATGAAACTTACCCACATTCAAGTGTTTATAAAAAAGAATGCATGAAGCTAGAATTAAATGGTTTTTTTTACAAGCAGACACACTGTTTTTTCTTCTGATGTTTTGTATGTTCAGATATTCATCTAACAAAATATATACAAAAAAATAATACCTAAATAGGGACATAGTAGAATACTTAAAGTATGATGTAAAGTTCACTTAAAGAAAACTCTGTAAAGTTCACTTAAAGAGTATATTTGCAGTATGAAACTACTAAACTAGTAGTTTACTGACTATACTTCAAAGTGTACTAAAAATGCTACAAGTATTTAATAAGTAAACTATATAAGTATACCTATAAGTTCACTTTTAGTATTGTTGCAGTACAAACTAAAAACTTAGATGTAAACTAGTTTACTACTGTTATACTTTAAGTACACTTAAAATTATACTTTTATATACTAGAAAGTGGACCAATTTAGCCCCAAGGAGTATTGAAATAGTACACTTACAAGTATACTACTAGTACACTGATATTTGTATACTTACTACATAAAGTATACTTAAAAATATACTTGAACTTTACTTAAGTATACTTAAAATAAACTTGAATGATGCAGTGCTAATTGGCATCATCTATTACAGTACAGAAACTATAAAGTATATTTTCTACCTTATTCTGTCATGAAAATGGAAAAAAGTTTTGCAATAAATAAACTAATCATAATATTGTCATTAGGAAGAAATGTGCAAAAAAGATATTATTGCAAACAAGAATTACTGTGAACAAGAATTTATTGTTTAGCACATAAATTAAAAAGAAAGAATAAAAAGAAATGGTGTAAAAAAAGTTTGAATGCAGATTCACCATGTGTGAGATATACATAAAATTAGTAAATCAGTCAATTAAGCATTGCTTTATTTTTTATTAAGAAATATATAAATATATAAAGTAATAACATGATTTCTAGAACACCCCCCTGATTATTTTGACCTCCAATTCTCCATTTCTTAAGTGTTGCTGGTATTCCTCTAAAAACACTCCTGTTTCTTTTCATGCACCTTGTTGATTTTAACATATAGGACTCATGAAGTTCATACAGCAGCAGCTACACAAAGACAAAGGGCGCTATTCATGAAGCAAGAGCACAATGTAATACTGAGTAAATCATTCAAATATATATTGTTTTAAAATGTCATTAAACAACGTAGCATTAATGTATCTTTGGACAAAAGCATTTACCAACTGAATAGATTTTTATGTAGAAGTGCACTGTATTTTCTGCTAACAGTTTTGGTTTTTGTGTTTTAGAAGTGTGGTTTCCGTTTGTTCCTTTCCGTTAATGTTTGACTTTTTTCTTAAAGTAGAAGTACACTTTTTTGCTTTGAGTAGCTTATAGTTCCTTTCCTTTGTTCTGCCAATTTTATTCAAATTTAAGACTATTGTATTACCAATGCTTTAATAAATATGTACACTTTAACCAAAGGTTGTTTGGATGGAGGTTTTTCTTTGTGTTTGATGTTAAACCTCTTAGCCTGTTTGGCAACAATGAAATCTTGATTCAGCAGCCTGGTTTGTTGTCAGTAAACTATCATCAAACATTTATATGAAAGCATTTAAGGTTGTAGCCTGGGGTTCAACGACAGATGTGTATTCACTCTTGCAGAGCGTACATGTAAAATTTATGAAATATAAAACAGCATTAGTGAGCACATGGCGTGGTTTAGATGGTCAATGGTCATGACATGGTATTAGACTGAAGCAGTCTTTTCACAGGCATCTGTCAAAAACACATCAAAGGCTTTGGGTTATAATTCAGCATATTCTACAGAACACTTGACCAAATGACCAAATGTAACCACAAAACAACTAGTCAGTTCACACATCCAGCACCATCACTCTTAACACAGGGGCCCCTCAGGGATGTGTGCTGAGCTCCCTCCTCTTCACTCTGCTGACCCACGACTGCACTCCGTCACACAGCTCCAACCTCTTCATCAAATTTGCGGACGACACGACTGTGGTGAATCTCATTAGCCACAATGATGAGACTAACTACAGAAGCGAGGTGAGCCACCTGGCTGGGTGGTGCAGTGACAACAATCTCTCTCTGAATGTGGAGAAGACAAAAGAAAGCGCACACTCATCATGCTCCTCTGACCATCAACGGTGCGTCTGTGGAGAGAGTGAGCAGCACCAAGTTTCTGGGTGTGCACATTACTGATGATCTGTCCTGGGCGAAAAACACCACTGGCCAAGAAATCACAGCAGCATCTCTCTATTTTCTTCACAAACTAAGAAGAGCAAGAGTACCAGCCCCCATCATGTGCACCTTCTACAGAGGCACCATCGAGAGCATCCTGACGAGCTGCATCACTGTGTGGTTTGGCGCCTGCAATGCCTCCTGCCAAAAAACCCTCCAACGCACAGTGAGAGCAGCTGAGAAGATCATTGGTGTTCCTCTCCCCTCCCCCCAGGACATCTACAGCACTTGTCTCTCCCGAAAAGCCCTCTGCATAGCAGCTGATCCCACCCACCCAGTGCATAGCTTCTTCAAACTGCTGTCATCAGAGAGGAGGCTGCGGAGTCTCCAGGCCAGGACCAGCAGACTGAAAAACAGCTTCATCCACCAGGCTGTCAGAAAGCTCAACTCTTTTCCGGCTCTGCCCCCACTCCCTACGCACTTTTTGAACTCATACATCACATACACGCAAACACACACTCACAGACCTGCACCAGTCACTTTGTGCAGCATTGGTCTGCTAGCTACCTCATACCTACCTCTTTGTCAGTTATAAGACTGCTCTTTGTCACTTTATCATATTTATAAGCTCCACTTGCACTATACTGTTGCATTTGCACTACTCTGTTTGGCATTCATTTATCCCATAAAACAAACCAATTGGCTACATGGTCAAGACAATTATTACAAACTTTGATTTGAAGCAAAAAAGTATTTGAAAATCAGAAAATAAAAGTACAAAAAATTTTGGGGGCAAGTTTTTATATCCTGTGTGAGCAAAAACAGTAAGTTTTATTTTAATGCAATAACAATAACTAGCATTTTCGGGAAAAAAAAAATCCTTGGTGTCAAAATGACCAGAACACAGTCTGAGGGATAATGGATTATTGAAATAAGATTATTTTAAAAATAAGTTGTAATAATGAAATAACCATTGATTAAACAAATGCGTAGCTTAAAGTAGGTCCGTCTTTAACAGTTTATAAGTTATCATTAAAAACTAGTGTTGTCAATCGTTTAAACAAATTAATCTCACATTTCTTCTGAAATTAATCGTGATTAATCCCACCTAACATTAAAGTTTTTAAATATACTTTTATATTGCAATAATTTCACATTCAATTTTCAAATTTATGTAGAAACAACATAAAGACTGCATATTTTAAATATTTGTTAAGTATTGTTTTTATGACTGAATATCACTAATCTCTAGGAAATTCTTTTTTCCTAATATTTAACCATTGACTGTAGCCATTCAACATTACAGCATAATTGAAAGCTATCAATTTTTACTTTTATTAGACTTTAAAAAAAATTACTTTTAAGTGACCATAAAACAATCTTTACATAAACCTATTATTTACCTGTGCCTTTCAGCAAGTATGAAATATACAGAAACTGAATAAAGTTATCAAACACTAAATTCTAAATTATATATAGATGAATCCTTAAAGCTACAAAAGTTATTGATTTCCTCTTTTTTTATTTTGTTCTTTTGTCTCACAGCAGCTGGGTTATTAGTTTATTTGGCTGCTATTACTTTAAGAGCTGCTGCTGCTGAATGTGACGCAGATCTGGCACACATGCTTGCAGTTTCTTTTGAGCTTTATTATGAAATGATACAGGCTACAGCACATCTCCGCCACCATTTCCATGCTCATTTAACTAGTGCCTGTGCCTGAAGTCTCCTGTTTTGATGTGGTCGACCTTCTGCGTCTTAATAAACACTATTTTTGTCAGGGGAAAAAAAAAAAAGAGACAGAAGCGGTAGTTGGTGTGTCTAGCTCCATTGGTTGCCAAACAACAGTAATTTTGTGATCATACATGCATGTTTATCTCAGAGACAAGCTACCATGTGTGACCTTTAAAACATGATATGCAAAATGAGGCAACTGAATTCTCAGAGATAACTGCAACTTACTCCACCCAGGCAGTGATGATGAAAAGTGTGAAGCAAGGCAAGAGCTGTAAGCTTGACTGCATTGGGCTCCAACTTAAAATGAAATGTGAAAATCACCTCTTCTCTGGCACCCCAGAGCAACCAGATACTGATCCACCAGAAGAGAGGGCAGGTCAGAGCTGGTAATGAGTACTGCGTCTGGACCCATTGAATGCAGCAGATTCATCACCTGAAATAAGCAACAGTTTGAGTTTCTGCTCCCATAAGGTCTGCAATATCACAGTTACTATAAGTTAAACTGATGTTTCAATAGTATAGCAACAAGACAAAGTAAATGCATGTAAAAGGATTAGTTCACCCAAAAATGAAAAATCTGTCATTAATTACATCATGCTGTTCCAAACTTCTAAGACCTTCTTCTAACTGACCTTCGGCAGTTTGATACAAGCTCAGAACCACTGTTTTGAAACAACTGATTCGCTAGGGTTTCGAAGCTTCATGAAGCAGTGCTTCGAAAGTGGCCATCACTAACAAAATGTATTCAAAGCTTCATCAGAAGCTTTCGGATTTCATTAAAAATCTTAATTTGTGTTCCAAAGACAAATGAACAATATTCAATGTACAATTATATAAATATGTCAACCTGGTATCGTGGACCCACCCGTTCTTGTTTCATACAAATGCAGCTGCTGCCGTTTTGTGACGATTGTAATGGATTGTAAAATAACTAACAAACTGGTTTGATTTTAAAACAGTTTAATCTTAAATAAATTAATTTTAATCTGCATAATTATGGCGTCTGGTTCGAACTTGCCACTTGCTAGCAACTGCTTTCTTCACAGAAGCTTTGCATTCAAATATTTCAACTCAAATCAGTATTTTGTGACTAATTATTTAGTTTTGTGACAGGTAGCCATGTAATAAGCAGGATAATGTACATCCAACCAGTTGTTATTGCAACATAAAGCCCTTCTCCCTCATACAAGAACTGACAAGTCTGTCGAGCTTTATTCTGCGATAACAACCAGATGGATTTACATTATCCCTTACATATACTGACAACAAATAATGGATAAATAAACTTTTGCTGAATGGAAATGCGAATGAAAGAGAGCTGTGAGTGTGGACAGTGGTACATCATAAAAACTTCCCAGTGCTGTTATACTTTATAACAGCATTTTTTGCATCACTTGCAGAATAGAGAAGCAGATCTGCTGCATTAAAAAAAGAAACTCCATTTGCATTTGACAGGAACATCTGTTCTGGGTGGGTCACAGTATGATCTCATTACATGAACTAGGAGTACCAGGGTTCCCACTCATTTTCGGTAATCATTTTCCAGGATATTTAATTATGGTGGGAATAAAACCAAGAGAATGCCCTAAGGAATATATTCCTCTCTCGAAACAGAAAACCACAGTTTATGACCATGACTTAAATAAACTCTTTAATATGAGCTCTCAGTTATACATTACAACAAGCTACTTTCAGAACCAATTTCAGTCCCATAGCAAAATAAACTAAGTAGTAATAAACTATTTTATTTACCTATTTGAAAATAAAAATAAATTAAATCAGTTCATTATTTATGCTAATAATTTTATTAAAGAAAATATTTTACAATATTGGCATGCGTCCTTCATATATTTTCAACTGAGTTTTGCTTTAAAAGGATCAAGTGAAAAATGAGTGGATTCTGACTAATGTAAACACCTCTGATTGGCCATTGCATATCACAGGTCATAGAAAGTGATAAAATATTCATGGAAGTAGTTGAAAGCAGCCACCGGTATTGTTACGTTTTTTTTTACATTTCTGTATCAACGTGATACAGAAGTACTAACTTTTGACAATAATCAAAATCAATAGTTAACAAGTTATTGAATTACTGAAATACTTCTCTTAAATTTGAACATTAGAAGGTTTGGAAACACATTAGTGTTCAAACTGTCAAAAGTCAGTAGTGATGCACCAAACTAGGCCGATAAATCGGAAGCAAATTCTGATTTGTTCATTTTTTATTTTTTAAAGCAAGAGATATAGAAAGAATGAAAATATGAATACATGAACAAAAAGTTTTTTGCTCAGGGAAAATAACCTACAGGGCAAACTTTCTGTAGCCATTTAAAATTAGAGTTAACCACTGCATTTTAAACACGATCCAACAGGGCTGGACAATAATTTAATATCAATATATTTTGTGACATAATTTTCAATAACTGTGAAATGATTTCCAATATTTCAATATACATTACCAGTGTTTTCCATACATTAATTTATTGGTGGCGGTTGACTTCAAAAATAATCATGTGCACATTTCAAAATCAAAATGCGTTGTGGGTGTTTTCAATTAATGTATCTATGAAGGGAACCGACTGTCTTCAGAAAGTTTTGATGGCATTTTCATTATATCTGATTAAACGGCATTCATGAGCACAGCGCCTCTTTGTGTACAGCTGTTACGAACATTAATTTATTTGTACCATTTTTTAAAAAATTATAGTTTTATAAGAGGAGGTTTCATAGACCTGGCAGATTATTTTTTCTGAAATTTGTATAGCCATCTGTTGTGGGCATTCTAGGCAGTAATTCTGAGGCTTTTTAACATATTGTTCATATTGATACCAGATTTATATCGCATCTATCGAAATTAAGAAATTAAATTTGGGCCATTTTGTCCAGCCCTACGATCCATAGAAGGATTCTACATACATGAGCAGTTTCTGATCCAATTTATCTTTGTGAAATTATGCAACATAAAAAATATCAGCAGGAAACAAAAACAGCACACTGGTTGATTGAGAGTGCAGATTCACTCTCTGACAGCAGGTGGTGCTTATGGAACAGCAGTGATACAGTGTTTCCCTGGTTACCACTGTAAACAAAGCAGCACTGCACTTACTACTTTAATATGAATAATACAGTGGCAAGATTAAAAAATAGAAAGTACCATCTAAGCTTTTCTGAGTTCTCCTCAGAGATACATTCACATACTGTAAACACACTCTGGCCTTTGTTAATGTGCCATATACAGACTTCGTAGTATTTCCACACAAATGACATTTGCTTGCAATACAGTTTGTGTGTAAGTCCAGAACAGAGATCAGCTGAAATAAAACAAAAGCTGACTAATTGCGTGTTTGGAGCAAAAACTGGCCGGTTATGATTTGTGGCATTTCAATCATTTTCTTCTACTAGCATTATTTGTTTTTGGCTTGGCTAAAGGAGAAAACCTTTTTTTTTTTTCATAATAATTTTCCAGGACATTTCCCATTTTCATCATTTTCCATGTGTTTTCCAGGACTGGAAAATTAGTCATTAAATTTTCCAGGTTTTCCAGGATGCATGGGAACCCTGGAGTACACAAGGCCTTAGATTTTGATAAACATAAACAAGAAATCAGCATAACAGGACACTTATTCAGCTTCAAACTGATTGGGAGTTATTATGCCTGCAACCAAAACAGCTTTGTCTCTGTAGATGGGCAGCAGGTTTTCAGGTTCATACTAAAAATAACACTGAAAATGATCAGTTCCTTACAAGTATTTTAACCTCATCTTAAGAGTTTCACAAAGTGTTTCTGCAGAACAAATGGTTATATTTTTGAATAGAAAAAAGAAAGGAAAGGACGTGACATGTGGCCAAGTATGGTAACCCAGACTCGGAATTTGTGCTCTGCATTTAACCCGGGGAGCAGTTGGGGGATCGGTGCCTTGCCCAAGGGACTCACCTCAGTCGTGGTATTGATTTTTGAGAGCGCTGGTTATTCACTCCCACCACCATCAATCCCTGCCGGACCTGGGACTCGAACCCGCAACCTTTCGGTTACAAGCCCGACTCCCTAACCATTAGGCCACGGCTGCCCCCATAATAATGGGAAATGACTTTACTTTAGATATTCTCACCATAACGCGCCCATATCGCCCAGGCCAGTGAAGACTAGATCTTGCATAGACAGACACAGTACTGTGAGCATCAGAGATATGCTGCTGCTGCTGCTGTTTATATATGCATATATAAACCCAGTAGAATATCGAGATATGTGGAGTTAGGGGAGGTGGATGGATTCAGAGGTACCAGCTTACACCAAACACTGAACTAAGATATTTAAATGCTGAACAAACAATCTTACTGACTGCAGAGCCAACAGAGATCAATCAACTTGTGCCATGTGGTGAATGGTGTCGATAGCTAGCAGACTGAATGACCTGCACTATATAAAGGTTCTAAACTGATTCAATGCATTATCGAACATGAAAAAAAATTAATATGGAAAATTATTAATTAATCTTTGTTTTGTTTGTTAATAATAAATTTGTTTATTGTTTGTTCATGATATCTAATGTTAACTGATGCTTCATCTTGATCTAGGTCATGAGCTTTAATCTTTAAAACTTTACATGTACTGAATCTAGAAAGTTAGTTTCAGTTTTTAAAATAATAAGTTACAAACAAAAAAAATGAACTTTTTCACAGTATTCTAATTTTTTGAGATGTATATGTATATATATATATATATATATATATATATATATATAGACCCTGGACCACAAAACCAGTCATAAGGGTCCATTTTTGAAAATTGAACAATCAAAAAAATCCTTGTAAACAGCAACTACACAAATTGTCAGGACTAAAATGTCTTCAATTGCACCATAATCATTTGAAAATATTTAAAAAATGAAATTCTTTAATACAAAAGATGAATAAAAATGGATTTTATTACAATTAATAGTCAAAATATGCCAGTTGCCATTGTTTATAATTACAAAAATGAAGATTGTTTTAGTATGAAAGTACTACGGCAGCATTTTCAAGGCACATTCTTAGACATTTTTCTCAAACCTGACTGGGCTTGTACAGTTGTTCTGATGATATAAGACTAACGGATCAAATAGTATGTTACATATAACAGACAGAATCAAATCAAATGTTAAATAACACTGATATGTTAATGTTAATAAATCATTTTAAATACTTAATCCAGATAGACATATGCATAAATCATACTAAAATACTAATAGTGGCTGGATAGTCACATGCACATCATGGCTGGAATGTGAATAACATAAGGTACCATGTTAGTTTTTGGATGTAGTGCCTCCATTAATGCACTATAGAGTACCATAAGTCACAATTTCAATTCTAAGAACATTAGTGTTGTTCTAAAATAATTTATAACACTACAGCATAAAATATGAACCGTCCAACATCCAAAGTATTGTGATTGTAAACTCTTGCTGTTAAATGCATGACATTCATACTGTCTAGTACAGAGTCTAAGATCAAAGCCCTACAGAACAACAGCGTTCAAAACTACGGCAGGATCCTCAATGTCTGCTTTACTCTGGACCATCCGCAGTTCAAGCTGTGCAGGACTGGGCTTTCGATTCGGACCGGCCACCTCTGAGATGAGTCAAGGTATTGGATCGTTACATTATCATCATATTGTATGAAGCTAAAAATATGGCTGCCAAGAATAGAAGCTACTTAAGGGAAGGTCTAAGGGATAAATTTGTCTTACCTTTTGCATAAGTAATAGTCCTCTTAATGACATGGTGTAAGACTGAAGCAGTCTTTTCACAGGCCGTCTGTCAAAAACACATCAAAGGCTTTGGGATATATTTCAGCATATCTGGCAGAACACTTGACCAAATGACCAAATGCTTTATTCTTACACTTAAGAAACAACTGTATTTTAGCATGATATCGTGTTGCTGACCTTCAGATCATTTGGGTGGAGATGTGTCCATGCAAGCAGCATGGCAGCAAACAGGTCCCCCGTTCCGACAAACACAGCATCCACCCTGGGGATGTCCATACGAATCTGTTGAGTCAAAATTGTACCATCTGCTCTCACTGGAAAACAACACATACAACAGTATATCATTAAACTGGCAACTGGGATGAAACGATAGAAAAACAACTAGTCAGTTCGAATTACTCTTCAACTTCTAAGAGTGCTAATATTTAACAAGCACTAATTATATAGTAGTATTTATGTGTTCACACATGTAATTATGGTCCTTCATCCCCACATTTCAGCCTGTCCTATTTTGCATTCCCTATTTTGCAAAAAGAAAATCCTCTTGGGGTCAAAATGACCAGGGTTAATTGTTTATTGAAATATGATTATTTCAAAAATAAGTTGAAAATGAAATAACCATTGTTTAAACAACCATGTAGCTCACAGTAGGTCTGACTTTAACAGTTCATAAGTTCATCATCACTAAAACCCAGTGCTGTCAATCGATAAAACACATTTTTTTCTGAAACTAATCACAATTAATCCCATCAGTTTTTAAATCTACTTTTATATTGCAATAATGTCACATTTAATCTTCAAATTAATGTAGAAACAAAGACTGTATTTTTTAATATTTGTTAAATATTGTTTTTATGACTTAAGGTGAGTATCACTGACACTAACACTACTGATGTCTCTAGGAAATTATTTTTTTCCTAATATTTAACCATTGACTGTTAGCCACTCAACATTACAATATAATTATGAGCTATCAATTTTAACATTTATTAGACTTAAAAAAAAAACAAAAAAACTTCTAATTTAAGTGAACTTAAAACAATCTTAACATAAACCCATTATAATAAATGTCATATTTACCTGTGCCCTTCAGCAAGTAGGAAATATACAGAAACTGAATAAAATTATCAAACACTAAATTCTAAATTATACATAGATGAAACTTTATAGCTACAAAATTTTTGATTTCCTCTTGTCTTTTGCTCTTCGATTAACAGACATCACAGCAGCTGGCTTATTAGCTTATTTGGCTGCTGTTACTTTAAGAGCTGCCGCTGCTGAATGTAACACGGATCTGACATGCATACTCGTAGTTTCATTGGCGCTTTAATATGAAATGATACAGGCTAGAGCACGCACCACCTTATTTGTGCGTGCAATTGAAAAGCATGTGCTATGAGCACAGTGTAACGGCTGACAGGACAGAAAAACTGACATGTGGTCTGACAACATCTCATCTGACCGCTGATCTACTGAAGTTCCCTTGTCAAGTGTACCAGAAGTGGACTGTTGTTCTCTATTTTTCTAACTGTAGGCTGTATGTGGTTGCCAAACAATATAGCAACTTTGTGATCACGTGTGTGGTTATCTCCTTCTCACAACAGTTTCAAAAGAAGCTCATCTGATCAGAATTTAGAGTCTCTCCGTTGTACAACAGAGAAAAGCTGTCATGTTTGAACTTTGAACAAGATATGCAAAATGAGGCAACTGAATTCTCAGAGGGGTCATTCCAGCTGGAATCATCAAATTTTGGAAAAGTTCCCCACCTGACCTCCTCAGATTTGTCTGAAAAAAATCCATGTGATGGGTAATATGCCCAATAGATCATATGCATTTCAGATTTCAGATCTCTACTGTGCATACTTTTTTCACAAAAAATCTGTAAAAAAGTTTGTTTTTTACCCCGTTTTGGCATCACAGTCTGAGTGAAAATGAGGCAAAACCCCATCCCAATTTTTTTATATTTTATCAATAAGAACATGCTCTTTCAAAAAAAAAAGTTTCATGTTCACACCTGGTGTCATTCATGGGAAATATTGCTCTGAACATTGGTGTAAATGAGTTTTTTTCAATTTTTGGACCTTAATATCTCAACATCCATAAGACTCTATTGTCTGATGTCAAAGGATGTGAAAGACATGGTACATATCAGACCATTTACCAAGTTTGATGCTTATACATTGAAAATTGAGGTTTCTATGGACATCTGAAAACCCTTAAAGTAATAGTTTCAAAGAAAAGTAGAGGGCCAGCATTCAGGTGTAAATTCAGTAACAATGCTGTGAGTTGTAATTCATGCACTTCTGGACTAAGACTCTTAGCCCAGAAAATTTCATGGACCTGGCACAAATAGTTCTGGAGATATTTTAGTCTGAACATGGTCACTCAGACAGTGATGCCAAAACGGGGTGAAAAACAAACTTTTTTTTACAGATTTTTTGCAAAAAAAGTATGCACAGTAGAGATCTGAAATTTTGTATATGATCTATTGGGCATATTACCCATCACATGGATTTTTTTCAGACAAATCTGAGGGGGTCAGGTGGGGACCATTTGATGATTCCAGCTGGAATGACCCAGAGATAACTGCAACTCCACCCAGGCAGTGATGATGAAAAGTGTGAAGAAAGGCAAAGAGCTGTAAGTTGCACTGCATTGGGCTCCAACTTGTTTGGAAATTAAATGTCAAAATCACCTCTCTTCTGGCTCCCCAGAGCAACCAGATACTGATCCCCCAGAAGAGAGGGCAGGTCAGAGCTGGTAATAACCACTGTGCTAGGACCCATCGAATGCAGCAGATTCATCACCTGAAATACACCCGACAGTTTCAATTCCTGTTTAAATAGGGTCTGCAAGATTACAGTTACTATAAGTTAAAGTGATCTTTCAATAGTATAGCAACAAGACAATGTATATGCATGTAAAAGGATTAGTTCACCCAAAAAGAAAAAAAATCACTCACTCATTAATTACTCACTCTCATGCTGTTCCAAACTCACTCAGACCCACTCTTTTTTGTTTCATACAAATGCAGCTGCTGCCATTTTGCAACAATTAATAGATTGTAAGATAATTAACAAACTGGTAAGATTTTAAAACAGTTTCATCTTAAATAAATGTCTTTTATAATTGTATTTATTTATGTGGTGAAATGCCGTCTGGTTTGAACTTGTTTTTTTTTTTCACGGCAGTTTTGCTTTCAAATATTTCGACTCAAATTAATATTTCCTGTGTAATTATTTCGTTTTGTGACAGGTAGCCATGTAATAACTGGGATAATGTACATCCAGACGATTGTTATTGCAAAATAAAGCCCTTCAGTTGATAAGTCTGTTAGCTGTATATTCTGTGATAACAACCAGATGGATGTTCATTATCCCCTACATACACTGACAACAAATAATGGATAAATAAACTTTTGCTTAATGGAAAGGCGAATGAAAGAGAGCTGTGAGTGTGGACAGCATTACATCATAAAAACATCCCAGTGCTGTTATACTTTATAACTATTTTTTGGATCATTTGACAGTAGAATACAGAAGCAGATCTGCTGCATTAAAAAAGGCAGCTGATAAAAACTTACATCAACTGCATCTTTTTCTGAACATATGTTTCTACCAGTGAGGAGCCTGTGAGAAAGAAAATATTTCCATGTGTTGGGTGTGTCATAACGATAATGACTTGTGGGTGAACCACAGGCATAAAACATGAAAATCAAACCATTCACATACAGTATGTCCCCATTCCCACATTTTGCATTTATTTATAGAACATCAAAAAATAGAAGTTCTCTGGAACCAGAACATGACTTAGACCAGACACTATGAGCCACCCAAAAATCCCTTAGAAACTCCATTTGTCATAAACAACTATTCTGGGGGTGGGCCAAATGGTCACAGGACAATCACATCACATGAACTAGGAGTACACAGAGCCTTATATTTCGACACAAATAAACAAGAAATCAGCATAATAGGACACTTACTCAGCTTCAAACTGATTAGGAGTGATTATATCTGCAGCCGGGACGACTTTGTCTCTGTAGATGGGCAGCAAGTTCTCAGGCACATACTGAAAAGACACCGAAAATTATCAGTTTCTTTAAGTATGTTAATGGGTTACTTCACCTAAAAATGAAAACGAATTTATTAATTACCCTCATGTTGTTCCAAACCCATAAGACCTTTATTCATCTTCAGAACACAAATAAAGATATTTTTGATGAAATCCAAGAGCTTTCTGACCCTGCATAGACAGCAACACAACTGACACATTCAAGGACAAGGACATTGTTAAAATAGCCCATGTGACATCAGTGGTTCAATCGTAACCTTATTAAGCTATGAGAATACTTTCTGTGTGCAAAGTAAACAACAATAACAACTTTTTTTTAACAATTCTTTTCCTCTGCATCACCCTAGCACCATATTGAAGAGTGTCACGATGCATGCACAGGCTTTCCTCACATATACACTGCTGACATATAACACGCACTTTGTTTATGTTTAGAGGAAAGCCTGCGCATGTTGAATAAAAGCATCATTTTTGTTTTCTTTGCACACAAAAAATATTCTTGTAGCTTCATAAGGTTCTGACTGAACCACTGATGTCACATGGACTATTTTATCAATGTCCTTACTACCTTTCCGGGCCTTGAACGTGTCAGTTGCGTTGCTGTCTATGCAGGGTCAGAAAGCTCTCGAATTTCATCAACAATATCTTAATTTGGTTCTGAAGATGAACGAAGGTCTTACGGGTTTGGAACAACACAAGGGTGAGTAATTAATGACTGGATTTTCATTTTTGTGTGAACTGTCCCTTTACCAATATCTTAAGTGTTTCACAAAGTGTTTCTGCTGAACAAAGGCTTATATTTTTAATAGAATAAGAAGAAATTATGACAGAAAATTACTTTATTTTAGATATGCTTACCATAGCGCCATTATCTCCCAAAACCGGATCACACACTTGGAAGGCAAGAAAAAAAAAAGAGCAAAAATAAGCACAATCAGCATAAAGTACAGGTGCTGGTCATATAATTAGAATATCTTCAAAAAGTTGATTTATTTCACTAATCTGTCCATTCAAGAAGTGAAACTTGTATAATGTATACATTCATTCCACACAGACTGATATACTTCAATTGTTTATTTCTTTTAATTTTGATGATTATAACTGACAACTAATGAAAAACCCAAATTCAGTATCTCAGAAAATTAGAATATTGTGAAAAGGTTCAGTATTGAAGACACCTGGTGCCACACTCTAATCAGCTAATTAACTCAAAACACCTGCAAAGGCCTTTAAATGGTCTCTCAGTCTAGTTCTGTAGGCTACACAATCATGGGGAAGACTGCTGATTTGACAGTTGTCCAAAAGACGACCACTGACACCTTGCACAAGGAAGGCAAGACACAAAAGGTCATTGCAAAAGAGGCTGGCTGTTCACAGAGCTCTGTGTCCAAGCACATTAATAGAGAGGCGAAGGGAAGGAAAAGATGTGGTAGAAAAAAAGTGTACAAGCAATAGGGATAACCGCACCCTGGAGAGAATTGTGAAACAAAACCCATTCAAAAATGTGGGGGAGATTCACAAAGAGTGGACTGCAGCTGGAGTCAGTGCTTCAAGAACCACTACGCACAGACGTATGCAAGACATGGGTTTCAGCTGTCGCATTCGTTGTGTCAAGCCACTCTTGAACAACAGACGGCGTCAGAAGCGTCTCGCCTGGGCTAAAGACAAAAAGGATTGGACTGCTGCTGAGTGGTCCAAAGTTATGTTCTCTGATGAAAGTAAAGTTTGCATTTCCTTTGGAAATCAGGGTCCCAGAGTCTGGAGGAAGAGAGGAGAGGCACAGAATCCACGTTGCTTGAGGTCCAATGTAAAGTTTCCACAGTCAGTGATGGTTTGGGGTGCTATGTCATCTGCTGCTGTTGCTCCACGGTCAACGCAGCTGTATACCAGGACGTTTTAGAGCACTTCATGCTTCCTGCTGCTGACCAACTTTATGGAGATGCAGATTTCATTTTCCAACAGGACTTGGCACCTGCACATAGTGCCAAAGCTACCAGTACCTGGTTTAAGGACCATGGTATCCCTGTTCTTAATTGGCCAGCAAACTCGCCTGACCTTAACCCCATAGAAAATCTATGGGGTATTGTGAAGACAAAGATGCGATATGCCAGACCCATCAATGCAGAAGAGCTGAAGACCACTATCAGAGAAACCTGGGCTCTCATAACACCTGAGCAGTGCCACAGTCTGATCGACTCCATGCCACGCCGCATTGCTGCAGTAATTCAGGCAAAAGGAGCCCCAACTAAGTATTGAGTGCTGTACATGCTCGTACTTTTCATGTTCATACTTTTCAGTAGGCCAAGATTTCTAAAAATCCTTTCTTTGTATTGGTCTTAAGTAAGAATCTAATTTTCTGAGATACTGAATTTGGGGTTTTCATTAGTTGTCAGTTATAATCCTCAAAATTAAAAGAAATAATCACTTGAAATATATCAGTCTGTGTGGAATGAATGTATACATTATACAAGTTTCACTTCTTGAATGGAATTAGTGAAATAAATCAACTTTTTGAAGATATTCTAATTATATGACCAGCACCTGTACTGTAGCACAGGCCAGTGATGTTTGGATCAGTACTCAGACCCCCTTCAAAAACGGCATTCTGTTTATATCAGGTTAGACTCACATAGTAAAATGCAAGTCTTGGAGTGAACTCCAAATGCAGTTTTATGATAACACAATGGACCTCATTTGTTAAAATTAGTTAAGCAATGAAAACTCTCAGAAGAGTTTTAGCATGTTAATAGATATGAGAATGTTAATGTATTTGGTCTTGGCAGACTAGATCTGGTATGCTGCTGCTGTTGCATAGACAGATACACCACTGTAAGCATCAGAGATATGCTGCTGCTGTTTGAACATGCATACATAAATTCATTAAATATTTAGATAGGTGGAGCTGGGGGAGGTGGATGGATTCAGATGAATCAGCTTACTAGGATATTTAAATGTTGAATATACAATCTCACTGACTGAAGAGCCAACAGAGAACAATCAACTTGTGCCATGTGGTGCAGACTGCATGTAAATGACCTGTGCTATCTAGAGCAGGTGTGTCCAAACTCTGTCCTGGAGGGGCGGTGTCCTGCAGAGTTTAGCTCCAACCCCAGTTAGACACACCTGAACCAGCTAATCAAGCTCTTACTAGGCATGCTAGAAACCTCGCAGCAGGTGTGTTGAGGCAAATAGGATCCAAACTCTGCACGACACCAGGTGCTCCAGGACTGAGTTCAGGCAACTCTGATCTAGAGGTTCATAGCTATAAATTCAATGCATTATCTAACATGAAATAATAAATGCAAATATTTATTAGTAATCTTTGTTTTGTTTGTAAATATTGAAGTTGCTCATTGTTTGTTCATTTTAACTAATGTCAACAAATGAAACCATAACATTTTAAAACGGTTACTGCTTTATTATATACAGGCAATTCTACAGAACTGGTCCAAAGTCAGAGTTGGAAACGTCTTGAAAAAAATGTCTCTTTCCAAAAAATTTTTATGTATGCAAATTGCATAGTATTTAAGGTACACATTTCTAGTAATTGTGCAGTTAATTCTAATATTCTATTTTCAGAAAGTTTTAGCATATTTGTCCTCTCTCTCTAAATTTGTCACTACCAAAACACAGTAATAATAATTTAATAAGAAGGGTTATATTGACCTATTAAGTTTTTGCTTACTTCTACATTGTAAATATATATATTTTTCTATTTTATAAAAAAATTTTCAGAGGAAGATCAATAACAAGAACATTTTGAACAATATTTCAAACGTAATTTATGAGATTTGCTGTATTTTGACTCCAATTTTTATTTGTAAAAGGCAAAAAGTTGATCATACTGATTTTAAACTGAAGGATTCATTAGTTTGAATATACAATGAACGAAAAATAACATCTTAGCTGATGATTATACTTTATTTTTGACAAAACATCCCATGTTTCGGTATTGACTGCACATTTTTGGTAGTGATAGTAATGCTTTGACACTACTAAAACACAAAACGTGCATAACTAAAAATTATAGTCCCTAAAATTTAGTTTATTTCCCCCAAATATGAGGATCATGTGTTCCCTTTTGTTTTTTTTTTGTTTTTTGAATATGGGACAGCAGTTTGCACCAATTCTGTATAATGGCTCATACACACCATACACTAGACCTGGGTTTGCCCTCTTCAGCTCCTGTACAATGTCCACCACCGTTTCCAAAAATGAATCATCTCTAGCGTACCCTGAAAGAAAGAAAGATGGGTGGATGGAGAACATCTGGACCAAATCAACTGACCATCATTTGAAGCAGCGTTGGCGGACACAGCCTCGAAAGGCTGGGTTTTAGAGAATAATGATCTTTCAAAAATCAAAAATGCAATATAATGCAATCAGTTATAAACGGTCATGTCACTTTTAATACTTCTGGACATGTATAATTCTATTTAAACCAATCTGGGTTTGTGTTGTGTCTTACAGTTATTGAATGATCTACATCAGTAATTAGATTACAGCAGACATAAGGGTACCTGTGAGCACATAGTCATATTGGTTCACGTTGTTAAGCTTGATCCCCTCGTACAGGACGTGCAATTCATCCGCAGTCAACACTTGGCCCTTCCAGTGCTCATATCCTAGCATGAGAAAGACTTCAAGTAGCCTACATCATATGTATGTTAAATCCATGTTTTAGTAATTAGGTATGAAAAAGGGTGTTGAAAGGACTAAAGGGTGTGGTCGAGAACACTACGTATTCATAACACATAATACTACTCTTACAAAACAGTTACTACATAATTAAAAAAATATTAAGCACCCACATTTTAATTAAAATGTTATCTCTTAAAAACATAATTAGTTTTCAGCAGCCTATCCCAGGAAAATTCTCAGGGAAGATTTATGGTCCACAATTGCCTTTAATTTTAAATAATGCTGATGAAACCTTGAGATGGAGAAAAAAAAAAAATTCAAAAAACCCAAAACCACCCACGTATAAAAAGTTTAGACACGTTTCTATTATAAAACCAATAAAAGGTGTAGTGTAGGTGAAGTCTTTAGTTAAAACCGACAGGGTAGAAAGATGAAAGCTCATATGTTCAAAGCCGGAACACCTGTTCGCTATACAAACATGTTACAGCAAACAATGCTAGACGCTATGAATATTTTCTCAAAACCTTAAGCAAAAAAAGTTGTATTGAGCAGCACTTCCTTATTCTTTATGATTTGGATTTAAACAAGCTGAGTGAAAGATGACAACAGACGCTCAAATAACTGCTGTTAAAACTACTGCTGTTTTAAACCTTCAGTTATGCCAACGAAATGATGTAGTACTTCCACTGTCAGTTAAAAACAGGATGTTGGCACAGACTCTCTGGTCTGGTAAGTCTGCTTCATCATGGACACTTATATAGTAGATCCATTTGTGCCACTGAATAAGAAATTTCACATAAAAGACGTTTACAGATAGTCCACAAGAGAAAATAATAGTTGAATATATAAAAATGACCCTGTTCAAAAGTTTACATACACTTGATTCTTAATACTGTGTTGTTACCTGAATGATCTACAGCTGAGGTTTTTTTTTGTTGTTGTTTAATGATAGTTGTTTGTGAGTCCCTTGTTTGTCCTGAACAGTTAAACTGCCTGTTGTTCTTCAGAAAAATCCTTCAGGTCCCAAAATTTCTTTGGTTTTCAAGCATTTTTGTGTATTTATTTTTTTGTGAAAGGGTTCAAATACACAAAAATGCTGAAAAACCAAAGAAATTGTGGGACCTGAAGGATTTTTCTGAAGAACAGTGGGCAGTTTAACTGTTTAGGACAAACATCAAGCAAAGTTTTTATTTATTTATTTTTTTGGTAATGCTGTTCTCCTAAACAGTATTAAAAAGATATAATTTACACATACAGACTGACCAAAATAGAGCTGTTCTGCTTCTATATTGTAAAGTATATGAGAGTGATTGAAAAAGAAAAAATCCAGGACAGGGTCCTTATGTTTATGCATTATTCTGCAGTGTTTACAACCTAATCAAACTAATTTTTTTAAGAGGCTGACAAAAATGCTTTGTGTGGGAAATAAAGTGGGAGGTATAACCATGGGACACTGAACAGTGGGAGTATTGTTATAAATTCCTCCTCACAAGCAAAGTAAAATGAAAAGTGGTGGATAAGAGAGGATGTAAACAGCATGAGTAGCAGAGCGTAAACAAACGTCCCTCAGAAACCTATTTGAGCCCATAGCAACCAGCCCGGAAAGGAGCAGATAACCCATTTAATGGTTAACCCATTTAATGCAAACATGTTAAAATGTCAACAAGGTGGCGAGGAATATAATGGACCATGAAATAAATAACTTTTCTGAAATGAACCACAGTGCATTTATTTGTTGACTACTTTTAACTATTTTAAAGGGATAGTTCACCTAAAAATGAAAATTCTGTCATAATTACTCACCCTCATCATTCATTACTTATTTTTAGGCATGTAACGAGATCCAGTGGTACGAGATCTCGCGACGATATCCTCCCAAAACATTTTGCAGTGTTTACATTAGAGCTGCAGCTGTCAGTGGAGCGTGAGAAGCAGGTTTTGTCGCTGCCCATGTTAATGAATCAGAGGGTCGGGGTAAATGTGAACGCAGAAAGAGCAACACAAACAGTCTTTTCAACCACACCTATAATCATTATTTCTGTGTAACAGACATTTAAATAATAGAAGTCCCCGATTAACAACAAATTACAGATGAGGTCAAAAGTTTACATACACCTTGCAGAATCTGCTAAATGTTAATTATTTTACCAAAACAAGAGAGATCATACAAAATGCATGTTATTTTTTTTTATTTAGTACTGACCTGAATAAGATATTTCACATAAAAGAGGTCTACATTTAGTCCACAAGAGAAAATAATAGTTGAATATATAAAAATTACTCTGTTAAGTTTACATACATTTGATTCTCTTAATACTGTGCTGTTACCTGAATGACCTACAGCTGAGGGTTTTTTTTTGTTGTTGTTGTTGTTTTTGTTTAGTGATGGTCATGAGTCCCTTGTTTGTCCTGAACAGTTAAACTGTCTGTTCTTCAGAAAAATCCTTCAGGTCCCACAAATTATTTGGTTTTCCAGTATTTTTGTGTATTTGAACTCTTTCCAACATTGACTGTATGATTTAGAGATTCATCTTTTCACACTGAGGACAACTGAGGGACTCATATGCAAGTATTACAGGAGGTTCAAATGCTCACTGATGCTCAAGAGCCGGGGGTGACATTTTTTTAAATTTGAAGATCAGTAATTTGTCTTCTGGGAAACATGTAAGTATCTTATAAAGGGCAGTACTAAAATGAAAAAAGTATGTATTTAGGCAAAATAAATGTACACATCTTCATTTTGTTCAAAAGTTTTCACCCCCTCGGCTCTTAATGCATTGTTTTTCCTTCTGGTGCATCAGTGAGTGTTTGAACCTTCTGTAATAGTTGCATATGAGTCTCTTAGTTGTCCTCAGTGTAAAAAAGATAGATCTCAAAATCATACAGTCATTGTTGGAAAGGGTTCAAAAGCACTAAAAAACCAAATAATTTGTGGGACCTGAAAGATTTTTCTGAAGAACAGTGGGCAGTTTAACTGTTCAGTACAAACATAGTACACAGGACAGCATAGTATTAAGAATTAAGTGTATGTAAACTTTAGAATTTTTAAATCATGCTGGGGAAGCGGGAGAACGTTTTTTAAGAGGCTTTTGTGAGAAATCAGGTGTGAACTGTGAGAAAGAACCATGGGACCCTGAACACTGGGAGTATTGTTAGAAATTCCTCCTCAAAAGTAAAATGAAAGTGGTGGATAAGACACAATGTGAACAGCATGAGCAGCAGACCGAAAACAAAGGGCCCTCAGAATAACATTAGTGCCCATAGCAACCAGCCCTGAAAGGAGGAGATAGCCCCTACAATGGTTAACCCATTCAGTGCAAACATGTTAAAATGTCAACAAGATGGCAAGGAATATAATGGACCACAAGCAATAAAAAGATAACTCCTCTGAAATTAGCCACAGTGCATTTATTTGTTTACTACGTTTAACTACTTTAAAGGTCTTACGGGTTTGGAATGACATGAGGAGGAAAATTAATGATCGAATTTTCATTTTTGGGTGAACTATCCCTTTAAACCATCCAACACAGTCTTTGTTAGGAAATGGTCCTGCATTGCTGCAGTGTTTCCTACCTGATCAAAACACTGACACCCATTTATAACCCACTCAGACAGCTTGAGCAGTTTAAGCAGCAGATGGCAAACGCAGTGTGCGCTAATATGGTAGCTAGAATTTCTTGGTGAGAATAGGCCTTTACTCAAAAAAACGCAGAATTTAATAAACAGGTCAATATCCCATCGTAAAGACAATCATGTTTCTTTCGTGAATAAATAATTAATAAATCAGTTGAATTAAATAGACATAGTCTAATTCACAATTCTTTTGTTGCCACCTACTGGTGTAACAATATAACCGCAGAAGAGTCACTGAAAATCCCATTAAAGTTTGTAGGGCTGGGCGATAAATCTCCTGCAGGGGCTAGCGCTCTCCCTGGCCAGTTCCTGGCAGCTGCCACTAGTCGCTACCTGCAGTGGCAGCTCGCCGTGCCACTTCCGGGGCAGGTGCCACGTTTTTTCTCGCTGTGTTTGCTGTTTATTCGGTAAAAACGAAACTGTTGTCAGTGGCGTGCCGCATGCGGTGGGTTTTTTTAATGATGATGCAAAGTTCCCACAGTTCCCCATTACTATACGTTTTATGTATTTTTTATGAGTCCCCCCCATCCCCCCATCCCCCCCTACAAATGGCACCCTGTATATATTCCATATTATATACATATATAAAAATTTAAGCATGCTATTTGTATAGATATTGTAAAAAATAAAAAAAATGAATTAAGATTAGGGCTTACTGAATTTATGATGTTTGTGTGTTGTACGGCTTCTGCCTACATTCTTTGCCTCCCATTAGTGAAGGCAAGGGAGGCAGAGGGTTTTTAAAGAAATAAAAATGGATTAGAAAACGATAGATATTACAAAAATAAATACAAATATAAAAATAAACGCAAGTATTACAAAATATGACATTAAAAAGTGTAAAATTCAGTGGTATGTAGAAAGTAATTCGACAGCGACACCAGCTGGTAAAGTTAAAAATAACAGCAGACAAAGTAAATATTTTTGTATAGTTACTGTCTTTTCATATTATTTTGGAATAAATGTAAAATAAAATACATACAAACACTGATGAGATTTATTGGATTTGATAAAAAAGAATATTATACAGTGTAAAAATACAAAATATAACTTTGGAAATGTGACAACAGTTAGGATATATAAATATAACCCCCAATGAACGTGATTTTGCGATTTAGCAGTGGTGCACGGGGCTCTGAATTCCCAGCGACGCCCCTATTCTGGTCGCATCTGCTTACTGTATAATATGCATCATCAAAACTTTTATTTATTTAAAATAAACGGCGACAACCGATAATAATGATATGTAATAATAATGACATTACAATTGTGCGAACTTTGCATCATCATTAAAAAAAACACTGCATGCAACTGAAAACAGTTTCCTTTTTACCGAGCAAACAGCAAAAACAGCGAGAAAAACCGTGGCAGCTGCCAAGAACTCTGGCAGCTCTCCCGAAGTGGCACCGCGAGCTGCCACTGCCAGCATTCCAGTAAGAGTAAAATCTTTCCGTGCCACGGGCATATGCCACTCCACGTCACCGCTACGTGCGCATGGCACTCAACATTTTACCGCTACTTGCGCATTGCACTGGCAGCTGCCACTCGACATGTCACCGCTACTTGCGCATGACACTGGCAGCTGCCACTCCACATGTCACCGCTACGTGCGCATGGCACTGGCAGCTGTCACTCGACATGTCACCGCTACTTGCGCATGACACTGGCAGCTGCCACTCCACATGTCACCGCTACTTGCGCATGACACTGGCAGCTGCCACTCCACATGTCACCGCTACGTGCGCATGGCACTGGCAGCTGTCACTCGACATGTCACTGCTACTTGCGC